>APFE031509239.1:257494-295876 GCA_000404065.3 Pinus taeda | reverse complement strand
TCCTCCGTCAGTAAGGATGAGACTATTTCATCAAAATGCAAGGCAGTTGCATTGCTACCTATTGCAATAACCAAACTATCCCACAAATCTGGTAGAGAACACAACAAACTGATGCACTTATCTTTATCTGAAATTTTAATATCAACAGATGCTAACTAACTTACCACAGTATTAAACGCATTCAGATGCTCTGTCACCGAGTCTCCATCTTTCATCCTTAGGTTATACAAATTTTTCCGCAGGAACAGTTTATTCACCAAAGACTTAGATTGGTACAAAGTCCCTAACTTGTGCCACAAAGCCTTTTCCGTAGCTTCCCCTGATACATTTAGCAATACTGAATCTGATACACACAATCGTATTGTGCTCTTTGCCTTCTAATCCAACTTCCCATTCTTCATCGGTCACTCCCGTTGGTTTAGTACCCGGATCTACCGCGATGCACTGATCTTTATCCACCAACAGATCCTCCATCTTGAGTTTCCACAACTCAAAACCCTGACCATTAAATTTCTTGATCTCTCTCTTTCCACCGCTTGCCATCTTCTTTCACCACTAGAATTCCCATTGAATAGGGTCTACCATAGGTCTGAGCAAAACCCCTCAGCAACAAAGGCGTCCCCTTGAGGCCAAAAACTGCTCTGATACCAAATGTTGGTTTTAACCCCATACAGAAATTACTTGTGTACGAATTCTAAAACACAAAAAAATAAACAATGTGAGATCATAACACATAAAACACATATACACAGATATTTTCCCACTGGATCCCAAAACTGGGACTACCAACTTGATTTTTCATTATGTTCCTTTCAATGTTACAATACATATTTATACATGCCGAAGCATCCAATACCATGGACCGAAAACCATCGCGTCCAATACCAATGACCAAAAACCATCGCGTCCAAAAAACATGTGCGAAAACCATGCACAAAACCATAGGTGGGTCCGTCCAACCTAACATAGGATCCAAACCAAAATTTTTCGGGGCGCTGCCTTGAACCCCATAAAGTGGGGCTACGGGTGCCCTTCAAACCCCCTATTAACTACGTGGAAACAATATAACACAACCCAACAATTTTCACATTTGATCTTGGAGCTCTAACATTCTTGAGGAGATCAAGGAACATTTAGTGTGATCATCATTGCTTTTTCACGTAAGTCTTGCTTTTTTAGTCTTTTGCTACTTTTTCTGTCGCTTTTGTTTATTTAGCTTGTGAGAGTGTTTCAATTGTTTTGTTGAATGAATGCTAGCATTTTAGCTTGTAGAAGCGTTGTTTCAAGTTTTTCATTGCCTTCATCAAGTGTCTCATGCATTACCCAATTTTTGGACTAAAAGTCACCGTTGCGACGACTTTCTCCACATATTTCATTTTCCTTCAGTTTGATTGATTCTTGCACTTATTTTACTTGCATGCATCATCACTCAGTCAAATCTACACTCAACATCTCACCATCCTTCATATCTCATCATTTCCACACTCCTCCTGGGCAGATTTGGGCTTCCCTTGTCCAGATATCGCTTTCTCTTATATGCACTGCACATTTTGGGAGATCAAGATCTCAACCTTGGCTTCTGGAATTGTGCAGAGGCTACCATAGCCTAGCCCCAACTATGCACAACACAGTTCCAGGAGCCATCCTCCTAGCCCTGGCCACTAACCCTCATGGTATGTGTTGAGAATGAACTATTCTTTGCGTTGTTCCAATCATCAAGCCTCCTCCATTGACTATTGGGACTGCATAATGCATAGTTATAACAGGCAGCCAGTCACCACTATGAACCATAATTATGCAATCCCTCCCGACATTAGCTTGGGTTGTTGCTTGATATGATCTTAAAGTTGCTTTTGGTTTTAAGCTAGCATTTGAATGCCATGAGTGTCCTCTCTGTCTCCAAGTACAGTAGTTGTTGAGAATCTATCTAGAAATTACAATTAACATGACCTCCAAGAGAGTTGCATCAAAGGAAACTATTGAGAGTAGTACTGGGGAAGTAGTTGAGTAGGTGTCAGTTAACTTACCAGTTTATGCAGACACTCAACTGTTCATTGAGAAGGGCATGAAGTTGACATGGAAGAAAATCAAGGATACTTTTGCAAAAGACTTCAAGGAAGACTTAGAGGATCGAGAGTTTTATATTAGTATCCAGTGGTCAGGATTTTACAAGGTTGCATGCAGGTATCCCCGCTTCCCATGTGCGGACATCATCAGCTGGATTGTCTCACAAATAGATCCATAAACTATAACATTGATCAGTGATAGTGATATAGTTCTTTCCACCTTTAGGGTGGATAACTATCAGTAGATATATCATTTGCCTCATCCAACGATGCACATGGACACAGTTTTCTATGCCACTCACAGCCACGTGAACATGAGAGATATAGTCAAGCATTGGGTGAAAGAACTGTCAAAGTTCAGACAAACACCCAATCATAATATAAGACCAAGTCACTCAAGAAGGCATACTAGTTCTTAATCATCTTTACATGCTGAATATATGGTTAAGAAAGCACAAAGACCTTTCTTGAAGGTTGGGTAGTTGTGTTGGACTAGTTGGTGAATGATAGAAGGCAATTTAACTGGTCATACTTGTTGGCTTATTAGTTGAAATCCGGAATCTGCCCAAGGATGGGAAAGTGAGATTCTACATGTTCACATACTTACTGGATGCAATCTGTGCCCAATAATAGTTTCCTGGCATGAGCTAGACATGGACATTGAAAGAGACTTCCGTAAATATTGATTGCAAGTTGATTTCCAACAACAACTACTGAGGAGTAATGGTACGGTCGATTGACCATTTCATCATCCCGTTCTACAAGCTAATCTTTGAGCAGGATCCACCTTGCATGTACCAAGAAGTGATGGAGATGATACTTAACATTGCAGATTGGTATGCCTCACATGGTGGCATCTTTGCCTCGCATGGTGGCATCTTTGCCTCGCATGGTGGCATCTTCATCTAAGTGTTTGGCAAGAGAAGCCTTTGCATGTTCTACCAAGGTATGACATGGATGATATGGTCATGTAAGATGTCTCATATCACCTCTCCATAGGGTTATTAGTAGGACTACACAGGAAGAAGAAGGCACCATGGCCTGCTCTTCCTTAGTGGATTAGATTGTACTAGATTAAGAGTTTGAAATATGCAGATGCCGAAGCTAAGGAGATATTGAAGTTCGAGTTCAGCACCAAGGACTTTAATCCGTATGATCTCCATGGTATTTGCAAGAACCATTGTGAAAATGTGTATTATCCATGGATCCATGGGAAATTTCACTGAGACGAGGAGGACCTTTTAGATATTGTTACAATGACTTCAAGCTCCATGAGTTGGTCAATATAGCCACAACTTGGAAGGCTTCTTTGCAGGAAGTAGTCGTGCAAGAAGCAAAAAAAACAACAACAATAAGTAGAAACCTAGAATAGGGAAAGGGAAAGAGGAAGATTGTAGAGTACCCAGAGGCTGAGAAAAGCTACAAGATGAGAGAAGATCCTATCACTAAGAAAGTAGTTTTCACAGCGGAGGGAAAGAGGGAGTAGCGGCTAAAGAGAGAAGAGAGAAGGAAAAATGAAAAAAAGGTTGGAGGAAGCAGAACGAAAGTTGCAGGAAACGGAGAAGAATTTGAAGGAAGAGCAAGAGCTGAGAAGGAGAGAAAGGGAAGAGAAGAAGAAACATGAGGAAGAAAAAAGGCAAGGTGCGATGACAGAGAAAACAACACCCATACAGGCTGAGGAATAAGAACATCTGATAGTTGAAGAAGAAGGTGAAAAAATGCAGGATGAGGAGCTTGCTCAACAGATTAAGAAACTGATTGAAGTGACGAACATGGAGTATGGGGATGAGCCATAGTATGCTGAGAGCACCTGAGGTCACCTCTCAATCTCCACCAACTTTAGTGTCAGAACCAGTCTTGAGCAAGCAAGGAGAGGTTGTTCTCCTTAATGATGATCTAGTTATGGATGTGTACAATCTTTCATTTGACGAGTTTCATAAAAAGATTGTACAAGTGCGAAGGAAACATTTTTCAGATGATCACGCATCACCCCCATTCATGAAGGAAAGGGTGATAGTGTTAGATGTCAGAAAGCATCTAGCTGCCATTGTTGACACCACCTTGGTCTATGCAGGAGAAATGAGCTCAAATGTTAAGTTCTTGTGGGCTGAGAATGAACAAATGGAAAAGAACTTGCAAGCAATCGGGAAAGAGGTAGAACACTTAGAGAGTAGAGCATAGTTTCTACAATGACAGAGATGAGGAAAGCGATACTTGATGAAGTATAAACACTTGAGATTGCCATGCGGAATCTCTATGAAAGATTTGTCACCGTGAATAAAGAAATTGTCGATGTGCATGGCTTACAATAGTGAAGAAAAATGTTTGTCCAAACTCTCAGGGACATACATGTTGTTATCGCCCATGTGCAAGAGTTGACAATGTGGTACAAAGGAGCCCTGCTTCACTTTCCAAAAATGATGAAGCATTAGGCAAAGCTGGAGAAAGCAAAGGTGAGGATGTTGATCCAGAACTATGAGTATCTCACTCGATTTGTCACTAGCATCCATGCCTCATATGCATGGTTGTATAAGAGTTTGCATGTCATGGTAAGAACACACATGATCCTTTCAATCAGTTTCCTCACTAAGGCTAAGCATAAGAATCAAGTTCAGCTAGAGATCGACATGTGCATAGAGCAGCTAAGGCGAGAGGCCACCAAGGATGACTTGGATATTAGCGCATATAACATGTAGAAGTACATGGGTGGTCCCGTCATGGTCAACACCATGTTGCACATGCTTCAGGATGAGTTGGATACAGGTTCCAAAACCATATATCTAGATGCTATGGAGGCAAGGGTCCGCTATCATAGAGACACCATTAAGCAATTTGGGAACATAATCTCACAGTATCAAGCTTGGCATGAGTACGTGACTGAGAAGCACCAAATGGAGGCTTCCGAGTTGATCTTTCCCCAAACCTCAGAGTCATAGTGTTTTGTCTTATTAAACTACCTCTAGCATATTTTGTCTCACATGGGTACATGTGGAAAATGTACTATTATTTTTAAATATGTTGTAAGTGAAATTCCAAGTGTCATTCGTGGAATATGAAAGGTCAGCATATTATGTAATGAGTTATTTGTAAAGAAGTTGAAGAGTCGTGAGGGTAGTCAAAGAGCCACAAAGGGGAATGTCAATGGTCACCCCACCCTTTGTTATAAATAAAACCTCATAACTCATAGAACATGCTTTTGGGAGCCAAGATTTTGGCTAGGTTTAGGCTTAGAGAAAGCTTGGGAGTATTGTGACGAGCCTTGGCTTCTCCGCAACATTGAGAAAGTATACTTCTTTGGAGGAGCAAGTGTTCTTGATTGTAATGTTCCACTATTGGAGCTAGTGGTCGTTAATGGTGTATATATGGATGGAACTTTCACTTATAATAATAATAAAAGAGCTAGCGCACTTTCATGCATATGTTGTTATTGTAGTTGGACTATTCTAGTTGCTTTAGCAATGTATGTTGCTTAACTTATGCATTTTATTATGAACTGTTTTGTATGCAATCGTATGAATCTTGTTGAATGCGCATTATTGGATTAAATCATCACTTTAATTTGTGGACTATCCACATTTTAGCCTGTGATGTCATTCCGCTTGTGTGTTCCTTTCAAGCTAAATACTATTATAGGATTCTAGGGGGCACACTTCCTTTTCCCCTCCATGTGTTAGAACACCCACGCATCTCACTTGACTCATTGCAAGGTCACACACTTTCAACCCAAAATGATCAAATTTATCTTTGCGCTACTGCGGTTAAGGCATTACATTACCAATCACTTCTGGTAATCCTACTCCAGACAGTCTGAGGTCTAGTTGGGACTTATTACCAGGGAGATCCCCTAAATGTTGGTGGGTCCATCATCATCAATAGAATCTAAGAGTAGTTGCAACAACAAATATAGCTGTTGCATAAGCCACTAAGGAGAACATTTCTTTCTTAATGTGGGAAAATGAACAATTAACTAAGGAATTGGCTTCATCAAGGCAACATATTGATCATCTCATGTCCAAGAGTCATAAATTGTCTTCTACTAGTGCTAATAGAAATGATTTCAAGGTAGAAATACTTGAATAAATTAAGCCACTCGAAGACACAATGCAGTTATATGATGAGATGTTCATTCTTCATGAAGAAGTGGTGCTCTCACATGAAGTGCAAAAAGGATCACAGAAGAAGGTAAAGGTCCTGAAGATAGTTTACACAACCATAGATGTGATCTAGGATTGGGGTACCAAACATTTTAACACACCTGCAGTGTTGGTTAGGAAAAGTAGACAGGATGTTGAAATTGATAGAGTAGAAATCAAGATGTTTAAAAAAATCTATGAGCATATCTATTACACCCCACCCCACATTTACTCACTTCTACAAGCTCTCTCAGGTAAACATGGGATGAGAGTTACTATGAAATGACCCACAAACCAAGTTCCAATTATGGAAGTGGGGCCTACTACCTTTACAATTTACTGCAGCCTCCAGGAACACTTGATCACCTAGATGTTAGACAACATCCACTAATCATTTTTGTAGATTGGAACTACCTTTTTTATTCACTTCATAACCCATCCACGCACATGCCAAGCCTTACATGTGGTTATAAGGCACCAACCACATGCACAAGTCTCCTTCCATGTAGCTGCAACTGAAAATCTCTAGTCCTATGCTTGTGACCACAGATTCAATGCCACAATTCCGGGGCTAGCCTATAGGCCATTGCCCAGAACTTTCTAGAATCTAATCTAAGACAATCACAAGTATGCATAATCTATAATTAGGCTCAAATATTACCTAAATATGCCAAACACATGATAAACATTTAGACAAATATATGGTAAACATAGTAGCTACGGGCCATGGATGCATATCTGATCACTGTCCCATTGATTCCATTAGAGAATCATCAATAGGGCTCACTACGCTCTCAAGCTAGCTACATAAAACACTTTTTAGCTCATACATTCATATAACCATTCAATGACATATCGAATCATGAATAAGATCCATAACAAGAGGACATTATTTAACCATGCCTATAACCATCATTTAACCATAATGAAGCCATGAAAAACTAGTCATAAAATCAACACAACAACCGATATATGTGCTCATTGATCTCAATTAGAAATAACACTTAATAACATTTACATAAAGCCAACCAAGTTAGTTACTTTCACGTACCACCCGACCATAGATTGGATTGAACCAAATCTCTCTTTCAGCCAATCACCCTTGTGCCATATTCCAAGCATGAATGTGGAATCTCACGGGATAAACCAAAAAAAAAACAACCAGAGATTACAAAGGTTAAACCACCTCAACCCTCAACCATGGTGATTTCACCTAAATTGGTCCAACAATTACCAAATCAACACAAGCTTGGATGCCTCAAAATTTCTTCCCCATACCCAGAGGAATTTTCCTGTCTTTACCCATATGTCAAGGGATTCCTAGAGAAAACCATATCCACCCCGAACCCTTGTGATTTTCCTGGGAGCACCTCACCAGGATAAAAAAATATTACAGAAATCCAAATCTCAACCAAGAATGAATTCCATCACACCATGGATATCTAGGAAATGACAAGGCAAGGATGTAACCACTATACATCTAGGAAAATACCATGAAAATGATAGCAAGTAATCATGTAAACCAAATTGGTGCACCATGAATTCAAATCAAATGAAGGAAATCACACATGCAACCTATTACCTACAAAATCTTCCCAATGTAGTTTCTTTTCCAATTGTCTCCTTGTGCTTCCTTACTTTCCTTTGCTTATCCCATGATTTCCTTCTTGCTTGTGTCCAAGTGCTCGCTCTCTCTCCTATTGGAGTTCAATTTTTGAAACTGATCAAAAATTGTCAATTGTTTCTCAGATGTCTTTTTATCATTGATGTTTGATTTCTATAATGAGCCCTAATATTGCAATAAGAATGCTGCAAATCCGAAGGCCACCAACTTAAATTATCAACCTGGGGTTCGTACAAACTTGAGAGGTGTCGACATTGTATGTGTAACATGAAATGTGTCCTTCTTTTGTTGATCTGATGCAATGAAGTGAACGTCATGGAATCAAAGCCTAAACTAATTTCATAAATGGAAATGTTACTTGCTCAAATGTAAACACTAATTCTAATTGCAAGAAGGTAAAGGTTATGCTATTTGTAGGAATGAAAAGTAATTGTCTATTTGCAGAATGTAAATATTTTGATACTTGCAAAAATTTGAATCATTAGTCTAATTGCAGAATATGGAAGGTTGCCTTGAAAAGACGCTAATCCTATGCAAGAACAACAATTTGTAATTGAAATCTTAAGAGCATGAATTCAAAGAAATATGCATAATCTAATTTGTAAAAAGGAAAGTACTAAGGGGTGTTTATTGTTCCTCAATTGTGGATTTAGATCCTAGAGTTCATTATTCAAGCCTAAGAGACAAAAAACAAGCTTTTGGACCAAATCTGGTCAAGTTTACACGTGCTACTGGAGGTGGTACAAGAGACCCCGTTTTGCTACAAGAGTGAGATAACTTGCTGAATTCCAAAGTAAATAAAATGAAAATAGGATGGAAAATAAATTTGTATTAAGTAGGATGTATTAGGACTCTGTTCCAAGTGGAATCACTCCAAAATACCCCTGGTAACATGTGCTAAATAATAACAGAAAATTACTACTCTAAAGACTTGAAATTCAAGAACTAGTGAGCTAGTTAACCTACCAAATGCCTAACCTAATCAAGTGAAAATGATATGGGGTATTTGTTTTATTAAATTGAGATTTTATGTCCCAATACAAGTGGAACAAACTAAAATTAATCTCATTAACATGTTCTAAAAGATAGTACAAAATTACTACTATTTTACTACAAGGGATTTCTAGAAATTCTAGATTTGTGAACTAGTAAACCAATCCAAGTAGCTCAATGATGAATATGAATTTTCAAAGTTGTTCTAAGGATGAATCATGCTTGTGAATTTTTAAATAACCTACAAAAAAGACTACTGCAATCATTTAACCAATGTAACTGGTCCAAATTGGATCGTCAAACAACTCCATGATTGTTAAAACTTAAGAATGAATGACAAACTTCAAGGAATCGTCCAGCTATTAGGAATAATGTCTATATAATGATAATTTGTATCCAGCATAGAGAAACGAGGACCTTTGGTCAAATTTCTCTGACCGTTGGCCCATGGGGATTGTGCGTGGCGCAAAAATGGCAGTTAGGAAGCTCAGATCAAAAAACAAAGGTTGTTTTTGATGTGTAATTAGCGCAAAGCACTAATCGCGCATCGCTGGGAAAAACCCTTCGAGAAGGAAAAGCCTCAAGCACTCGATCACAAGGGAAGCCAAGAAACCATGGGAAAAGCGATAAAACTGAAGGCGGGTCCCGCGCTCCAAAACCGTCAGAATATCGGAGGCGTTTCAGGCGATAAGCAGATTTGGCAGGGGAACGAGCGATTCCATATGTTGATTGACGCGTGTCCGGTGGATGAGAGAGAAAAACCTCTCTCATCATGGGCTAATGTTCGAGCGAGTCAACTGCGCGATAAGAGTGATAACTGTAGGATCTGGAGGCCCCAAATCTAATGATGGAGATTGCACCCGATGGGAAACCATATTTGGAGGGAGAATTAAGCTACGGCATATGAAGGTTAGAAGTCTAGTTTGACCGCTAAGTTGGTGGATGAATCATTTCACAAAGCAACTAAAATAACAAACTGTCGAGGAAGAGTTGGCGCTTAGTTTGTGAGAGGACAAGTGGCCACCTCCCTGTGAGACGTTACACAGTGGCGATGACACAGAAGCATGGAATTCCAAGTGGACAGTAGCAGGCGATCCGAAGAGACGGAAGAGGAAGTGAACGATCATGAGATAGATTGGCTTTAAGTCACGAACAAAAAAAGAGCAAAATAGGAGAAGAAGGATACAATGAGACAGAGAGACATAATAGAGAGCGAAGCAAGTAGCGAGAACAGAGAACTGAGATAACCTATAGAGCTTAGGCAGCATCGAGCAGACAAAACCAGGCTTGAGAGGTTCAAGCAATCCCTGTGAGGATATCTTTCAGGAATTGAGTACCAAATTGGACTCATCCCATTAAGACCAGTTGAGGTTGAGACTTAGTAAGGGGGAGTCTGTGCACTCTAGTGGCTTAGGGAATCTAAGTACCACCCTACTCAGCATCGTATGTTTCAAGAGACTCAAATTTAGCTCCTCCTTGTAAAAACTCTTCTTTAAAGACACAATAAAGAAGGCCACGACTGAAAGATGGACCAGAGACGTAGCCCAAGAGGATTGGTTGAACTCCTTATTAAATTGTTGTGTTTTGCATTTTCTTGTTGTGTTTTCTCTTACTTTTTTCCGGTGTCTGTGTATTTTGCAATCTTATCGATCCGTTGCCTAATATAACGTAGACAAACACTAGCACATGAGTATGTAATACCTTCATTAATTAATTAACTAAGGTCACTCACAAGTGATTTTTCAGATCAGTAACCAACAACAGAAGAGGCATGAATAGTAAATGTAGAAATAAGAGATGCAAGTGAAAAAGACATTCAAAGGAAATAAAGAAATTGTAGAAGAGGTCTATGAGGCTCCTGGGATGGCTAAGCCCAAGGAAAATCAGAGTCCTATGAAGGAAACCAAGCTTTAGAAGCTAAAAATGGCACCAAACTTCATTATTTGAATCAATCCAAGTACATCCCTACTAGAAATGAAAGTGAAGCTGATAAATAACAATTTTTCTCCACAAGAAGACTAAGAAATACATAACCCTAGAGGAAAATTCGAATTGGTACTTATACAAATTAATGGGGAAGCATTATCCTTGAAAGGAGGAAGCTTTCCCCTCCAAAATCCCTCAAATAGTAGATCTAGTTCCCAACACTAGGAATGTGCATTAAATTATATGGAACACATTCCTAGATTTTCTCAATCACTAGAGATCCAAAATTTGTGTAATAATTTCATAATATCTTTTTAATTTATTATTCAATCTTGGTCGTCCTCTAGCAGGGATCAAGTCCCTATATTATCTCCTCCTCCAAATCTTCATAATTTTCCCAATATTCTCACAATATTCTACAAAATAAATACTATTAGGCACAAATATGCAATTATCTCTAAACTTTCCTAATGAACACATCAAAGTTAAAAATATGTCATGTAATGCGAAAAAAATATTTAATGTACTGAAGGATGGTTAAATGGGCCTTAATTTATGTCTAATTTGGAGGCATATCATACTCCCCTACTGAAAGTGTTGCTCATCCTCTGAGAAACCTAGTGACCTAATTGTGCCTCATTCATGGCCCTAGTGGCCTCCTTAACATCTCAAGTTACCTCAGAAGGAATTTCTAAACATCTTCTATTGCTCCATCCTCTTCCTCTTCTTCCTCAACTTCTTATTTTACTTTTTATTCTTGGCTACAAGCAAGACAATTATCTATTTCTAAAATAAATGCAATTCCCTTTCTTATCAGGCTCAATTCAAAGAAGACATTTGCATTTCATTTTTTATTCATAAAATTCTATAAGAAACTTCCCATAGGTTGTATTATTGAAAAAAATGAAAATTTTGTAGGCATATTGTTCACATATGCAAGGATAAATATGTATTTAACCTTCCTTTGGATGTTTTCCTTTGAATCCTAGGCTTTGGGGGTGAAATTTCTCAAAATCATGGCCTTTTGCTTCTCATTGGAATTTCCTATAGCACATTGTCTTCTCCTATAGCACACAATCTGTCTCTCCTTTACCAACATTGTTTCTCCTATATCATCCCTATTTCTCTTGTAGCATCTATGATCGATCTAGTAGCACCTAGAAATTAACTTTGTATCTCCTTTGTAGTACCTTAAACAACCCCTGGTAGCATATAGTTCGACCTTCGATGCATTAATGAGCCTCTCTAACTATTTTGGGAATGAGCATTGATACAGCTGAAGTTGAGCCTTGTTATTTTATTTCTTTTTATGGTAGTGATCTCAGTGCAGTTGGTGATCTAGTCCTCATTTTTCATAATTATCTCCTTCCACACTTTGCCTTCTCCACATTGCATGGGTATTTGAGTAAACTACAATCTTACTAGTTGAGGGTGGCCAATTTTACTGGACACCTTCAGCCTATAAAACCTTCTCTCGTGTGCATTGAAAACAATATTTTTTAACCATAATATGCTCAAAATGAGAGGTGAATAATAATTCATACCTGTGCCTACCTATGATATTGAATTGTTGGAGATGACTACATGCTGGAGTTGTTCCTCATAACATGATGATATTGAAGGTGTTGATTTCATTTTCTTGCTTCTACACATGTCTTCATAGATTGATGATTCTTTGATTGATAAAATTGTTGTGTGTGAATTCTTCCCAGTGTCCAATTTTCTACTGGTGGAGTGGATGGAACTCTTCCTAAAGAGGGTGTGACCCTTCTCAACTTCAAAAATGGCTTCATGATGCTCAAGGTGGCTGGATCTGCTACTCTGTGGGTGAAAAAATAATTGATGTTGAGTTCTGTTGTAACTGCACAAGCTGCTATAAGAGGAATATCCTTCCTACAGCAGTCACTTAATTCCTCTTTTGAGACCTCATATTGCATGTAATCTTGAGGGAAAGTCATAAAAGGTATAAGGACAGGGTTAAAATCATCAGGAATTGGTGTAGGTGGTGGAAAATTGAAAGCATATATTTTTTGTGCTTTTTTTATGTGTGGCAGAGTGGAAATTGAAGTTGACTTTTGGCTAGATGGAGTGGATGGGTGATTAAAGTGATGTTGGTGGACCTATATCAACATTTCCTAAAGAAGACATGACCTTTTGGAATCTTTCTCCAATCATATCTGCCTACTGTAGCACTTCTGGTTGCTCCTATAACATTTCAGGACAATCTCTGTAGCATAATTGTTTTATCCATATCTCTCAAACTATAGATTGAATTTACCTGAATTTTTTTTAGCATGTTTCCATACACATATGCATCTCCCCATAAAAAATCTTGGCTAATGGATGCATGAGTCTCAAGGAAAATAAAAAATGGTTGTAGGTGATGGAGGCCAATTTCTTGAAACATGTGCACTGGAATTTACTGAAATTTCTTGAGCATGTTACCATCAACTCTATGAATCTACACATGAAACATCTCAACCATTGGATGCACAATTTTTTTGATATGGTAAAAAAAATATTCCCTGTATATTTTGGCCTCCTGTACCAAAATAGAACCCTCCTGTAGCATTTTAGGACAACAAGGAAAATGGATTGGAAAGGCTTGGAAATTATGGGGGGACGTTGGAAATGGATGAGGGCAATGGATTGACATGAACTTGGTCCTATTGGATCATTTGCAGATTGGCTAAGGAGTCCATGAGATAGGAAAATTACTTTAAGTGCTATCTTTAGGGTTGGGTCGCAACTATTTCCTAGTACAATAGGAAGTAGAGGTGTATGGTGCTAAGCTCAACAAAGCTTGAATACATGGATGAAAGTAAAGTAGCATGTGAGGCCATATGGATGAGGAAAATACTTGTGGGTATTTTAAGTTAGGATATGCATCTGACATTAATATATTGTGATAATTAGAGTTTCATTAAGCTATCCGAGAATCCAGTATTTCATGACAGGTCCAAGCACATTGATATATGGTATCATCATTTGTGAGATTGTGTGCAGAGGAGATTATGTTGCTACAATACATTCAAACTAAGTAAGATGTTGACATCTTGATAAAAGCATGAACAAGAGGTAAATTAGAATTCCACAGGTGAAAGATAGGGTTGGTGAAAAATCCCTTTCTTGCTAATAGGGAGTGTTAGAAAGTGTAGCAAGAAAGGCTCAATTTGACTTTAGCCTTAGTTAAATTGAGTAAATCAAATTTCCACATCAGCAAGGCAACTTGGAGGAAGTTAACTAGTGTGACATGGCTCTTGTCACTTAATTAGATCAACAAATTGAAGTTAGTGAGCCTGGAGTTCATTCATGCATGTGTTTATTGCTAAATTTTAGCAAATTTTTTTAGGTACTTTCAGTTGTACTCAGTTAACTCACCTCTAACACTTAATAGAGTTAGTTGAAGGTAAGTTGTGTTGTGAGACAATAGTCTAACTCAAAGATCTTTCAATTAGCTGATCAAGTAGTCCAAAATAGCCTAGCCATGCATGGAATTCAATTTCCTCAGCTAGAGTGGAGGAGACAAAGGCCAGGGTAACATTAATTCTGTACTAGTTAAGTGTACAATTTTTGCATGTAGTTAGGAGATCAATTCCTTGGGAATTGTGAAAGGAAACAAGGAATTCCCTATTGTTTAGGAGCTCGAATTAGATAATAATTTCACAAGGAAAAATGAGGTTGGAGGAGGCAGAATTTAACTAAGTTTTGGGTAGAGGTTCTCATTCAACAAAAAGAACAAATTTTCTTTTGGAGGTGGTGATCAAAGATGGAGCATGCAATTGTAATAGTTTATCTATTCAACTGATTAATGAAAAGAGGATTGAGGGGTTTTTAAAAGTTTGGTTCCCACTATGTATGTGTGGTTTTGTTGCTTGCATGTCTATGCATGTTGTTCTAAATTGTGTTTTCATTCTGCAGATTAGTAGAGTAGAATTTCTCTCCTAATTTTAGTTCGATTTCTTGAGCAGTTGCAATTTCTATCAAATTTATACATAATATCATAGGATTATGCACACACTTGACCCTATCAAGTGGAAAGATCCTCTTTCTACCATGATCTTTAGTTGTGTCCCAGGAGAGCATTGATCTATTCTTCTCTAATGAATACAAGCATGTAGTCATAAGAATGTGTAGTTGACCATGTCCAACTGGCTAGTTAATATCTTTCTCCAATTTTTGTTGCACCTCTAAAGTTAAAATCATAGTAATGGAGGCATAAGTTTGTTCTATGTTGATTCTAGGATTTCCCTTGAGGTATGAAGTTATTTTTTGGATTCTTTATGTTTCCCATACATAACACACAATACTCCTTGCAACAAGGTGTGTCGATTCTAGTTGGCCTCTAATAGGTACAATAATGACAACTTTGTAGGGAAAATCCCTCATTTATTGGGCTTGAATTTCTCCTTGAATTGAGTTGATTAAGGTTACTCATTTTCCTAATGTGTTCTATGATTTCAGCTAATTTACATGTACAATGTTTCTTAGTGTTTAGAGCTTCCTCTCCTATGTTATCCTCCAAAATTATAGTCGATGGATTGCAATTTCTTGCATAATAATTGGAAACAATAAAAACCCATTAAAGATATTGGCCTAACATTCAATATGCAAAGGATTTAGGATTAATTTTCAAGTTTTGTTCATTTTTTTTCTATATATAAGGACTTCACTGTTAATGAGTAATAAATAATGTCCAATTTAACCTAGGGAACCTTCTTAACATATCACCATTACATATATTATGACCAAGATGGCCATGGACTTTCCCATTGAGGATCCCATTATGTGTTTTTGGGAGAAAAATAAATGTTTCTGTGAAGGAATGAATTTTTTTAGATTAACAATATTTAAGGAAAATGAGTGGCCAAATTTAGTTGCAAAAGAAAAAGATATGGTGTTGAAGTGTTTCTGAAACATGAAACCTTAGGGTTCTCGTGAGGGAAATCTTGTGAAACTAAGGGAGGATAAAATCTTGGAAATTTTGGGGCCATTATAGAAGGAATTTCATAAAATTAATATATTTTAATAATAATCTCCTTTAACTTTCTTTTCTCATTTAGTTCAAGCCTATTTTGCTCAAGAAAGGCTTAGGAGAAGGCCCCTGAAGTGATGGAAAAAGCGAAGGGAGATATCTTGGATCAGTTATGGAGCTTGGGAAAAATATTTAGAACTATATAATTAGTTATTTTAGTTATATAGCACTAAATAAATGGTTATTATGTGCTACAATGACTTGGGGAGGCCAAAATTATGCTTAAAAGATGAATTTTTGAGGTTCCAAAACATGAAACCCTAGAGGTCTTGATGAGGGGAAACCATAGGAAAATCTAGTGAAATTACCTAGTGATATTTAGGGTAAAAAAATAAGGTTTTTATTATCTTTATATAACTTGAAATGATAATTATTTGTCCCCTAAAATTCACCCCCAATTTAGGTCATTTTTCCACCAAAAAGGCTTGGGAGAAGGCGCCATAACTGAGGGAAAACTATGGGAAAATAATGAAGGATTAGTATAAAAAATTAGGAGGATAATTTAGAACTATATAATTCGTTAAATATTCTATATAACATATCATTAATGACTTGCACTGTGCCACAATGGCCTGAGAGGCCCAAAAATCGAAGAAAAACCAAAACATTTGACCATGTAACTCAAGGGACAAGGCCAAAAATGTCCTTAGCGATGGATATATGCTCAATGAATCACTATGGAATAAAATAAGTTTATTTTAGGAGTGATATCGTATTATTATGATTATTTATTCACTACAACGACTTGGGAGGCCAAAAATTGAGCTTAAAAAGTTGAATTTTGGGGTTCCAAAACATGAAACCCTAGGGGTCTTGATGAGGGGAAACCCTAGGAAAATCAAGGGAAATGTAACATGAATATATTATGTAAATAATTAGGTAGTTTTAATGAGTATTAAATCACTTATAATTCCTCCCTTTTACCTTGAACTTCACCTCCAAATTAGGTCATATTTACACTAAGATAGCATGGGAAAAGGCATCATAACTCAGGGAAAAATTCAGGAAACCCATATTAACTTAGTAGTGAAGCTTGAGAGAGTTGTGTAGCACTAGTTGTATTCTTATTTTATTTATATATCACTATAATAAAAATTAGTGCTATGTTACAGAAGAAAAGGGGGCTAAAAATGAGTTTTTTGAGTGATTTTTGAACCTTTAGCTCTATGAAGGAAGCCCAAATATCCTTGTAGTGGAGTTTATATTGTGAAGCCCAAATATCCCTGTAGCAAAGTTTATATGGGAGTTTATATTGGATTGTCTGATAGGTCACCCTAGAACCATCACGAGATGTAGAGCTAGAAGAGATTACTCCAACAATATCTTGTCATGCATTGGCTAACATAAATACTCCACAGACCCTCAAGATAGAAGGACATATCAAAAATAAAAATGTAAGAATATTGAATGATTTAGGTAGTAACCATAACTTCATCAATTAAAAATTGGAAAAACTTTTCAATTTATTTATATTTCCAAAGCTAGAATTTAAAGTCATAATTGCAGATGGAGGTGCCATAAAATTTTCAAGTGCTATAGTATTAAGCTGAATATGGGTGAGTATTTGTTTGAGAGTCCCATTATTGCAATCCAAATGGATGGTTCTGATGTTTTATTAGTGGTTAAATGTTTACAATAATTACGAATAATGACCCTTAATTTTCAATATCTTTTCATGATATTTTCTTCAAAAAGAAAGCAAATTAAGTTGTAATTGCCTCCTCCCACATTTACTGACTTTCACTAGTTTTCCTGGGGTAAACATCAGTTGAGGGTCACTATGATAAGATTCAACCTCCTATATGAACTCAAGGAAATGGAGTCGACAACTTAAGACCTTTCTAACTTCCCTTGGGTGTTATAGGACCTCCAAGAGCCAATCAACCCCTCTAGGCTTGCAATCCATGAAATAACTCTCTTTTTGCTGACCTAGGCTCTTAGTCACTCCTTGGAAAAGGCCTCCAAGTGACTGTAAGACTACAGTTTCTTCCATAGATATGCTTCCCAGAGACTATGGACTTTTCAAATCAGGGTTTTTCTAGTGACCTCAAATTTTGAGCCACTTTTTTAGGGCTAGGACTCAGGCCTCTACCTAGAACTCAATGAAATTTCCAGAAGTGATGAATAGCCTAAAAACAAAGATTCTAAACTAATAACTTGAGCAAGGAATTGATCTGACCCTTCCCAAATAGGAAACTAATTCAATCAAACACATGATGAGCATGCAACCTACAGGTCATGAATGCATATTTGAACATAGGGATTTGAAACATATCTGAGGTTTAACAAGAAGGACCAATGTCTTCTCAAAATAGTTGTCATAACACCAATTAGGTCATGCATTCATTAACTAGATAATTATTAATTAAAATGTGATAAGAACCATACTTAGATCTATCATATAACCATGCTTATAATGAGCTATATAACAATGATAGAACAACAATTAAAGCCACATAATATAAGTACCTTTACTCATTAAAGACAAGAGAAACTTAACTCTTATTAACTCTATGAAAAATCCAACCAATTCAAGGACTTCCACAACCACCAGACCATAGATTGGGTTGAACCAAATATTTCTTTTAGCCAATAACCCCCATGCCATATTCTAGGCATGAATGTGGGATCTCATGGGATAAACCAATCCATAAAAAACTAAGGGAATCCAAAGGTTAAGCCACATCCACCCTCACCATACCGTGATCTCACCTAAACCGGTCTCGAGATCATAAAACCAAACCAGGCTTGGATGCCTCATAATTCCTTCACCATCCCTTAAGGAATTTTCCTATCTCCACCCACCTATTGAGGGCTTCCCAGAAAAAAACCGTCTCCACCCCAACCCTTGGGATTTTCCTGAGACCACCTCACTCGGATCCAAAGCCTTATGGCATTCCAAAGCTCAACCAAGAAATAATCCCATCACACAATGGCTATCCAGAAAAGGAAAGGCAAGGCTCAAAACACTATCGAAACATGACAAAACCTATGCCAATGAAAACAAATGCACCAAATACACACATGCACATACCATGTGAACCAAAACTAGCTAGGAAATCATACATGCAACCTGTTACCTACAAGTATTCCTACTGAAATTGCTTGATCCAAACTTTCCTAGCTTGATCCTTACTTTCCTTTGCTTTCCTTGTCATTCCTTTGCTTGTTTCCTTTCCTTCTCCTCTTGGTTCTCTTCTCCTATGTGAGACTAATTCCAAAATAAAACTAACAAAAGGCCCCAAAATGATGCTTTGATGTCCTTTTATTATTGATGCCTCTAATTTCTTCATTTTCCTTAATTTTCCTTCAATTTCCTCCTCACATAGAACCTGCAACCTTTCACCTCCCTTTTCTTCTAGTTTCCTTTATTTTCATAAATAAAATAACTAATAATGCCTTTTTTCATTTTCAAATCCTTTTCCATTTCCTTTTCCAATTTCTCCTTAGTCATAATAAACAACAAGTGCTACCCACTAGGATATTTTTCCAAAAATTCAACTTGGAATATGTGTCCCATGACGTTGGTCTTATTTTTCCTTTATTAACTTTATGACATGAAATTTTAACTCGGGGATGTTACAGAACCCTCCCCTTTAGGGGAACACCATCCTTGGTGTTCTATGACACCTACAACCAGAAAAATTGGTGAAAACCAAAATATACTACCCATGGAGATTTATAACCTAGTTTGTTGCAGTATTTACAATGAACAACTTGCTCAGAAGAAAAACCATGATGATAATCATGACAACATGAAAAATATACCACTTATTGGATATTTATAACACAACTCATTACAATACTTACAATAACAACCATACATAATATGTATATATACCAAAAACGAATTTGTCTCCATCGGAAAACAATGAAGGATACATAGCCCACATCTGATCAACCATCTCCCATGTAGCTTCATTGAGCCCAAAGTGCTTCCACTGCACTTTAACCTTCTCGATTGATCTGTTCCAAAGCATGAACTATTTTCCCTACAATATGCATTGAGGTTCCAACTGGAATTCTCCTTCTGGTTCCACCTATAATATAGACCAATCAATAACACGATCAACATCTTTCACATATCTTTTAAGCAATGAAACATCGAAAACATCATGCAATTTATTTGTCGGAGGTAATGCAAGTCTGTAGGCCATTGGTCCAATCCTCTCAAGGATCTCGGAAGGTCCACAATACTGTGGTGCCTACTTGACACATGATCCAATCCTCAAGGAGATATTCTTGGGCTTGATGTGCAAATACACATGCTCCTCAACCTAAAATTACTTCAATTCCTTGTGCTATTCTACATAAATCTTCTTTTTGTCTTGTGCTTCCTTTATATTCTTATTTATAAACTACATTTCTTGTTCCGTCTCTATCAACATATTCGATCCAATAAGTACCCTTCTCACTTGATCTATCCAGCTGATGGGAGTATTAGAACTTCGCCCATACAGTGCCTCAAACAGACTCATCCTTAGTGACTCTTGATTACCATTTTTGTAAGAAAACTCAAATAATGGAAGGTACTCCCCCCACCACCTCTGGTGGTGCATGACATACATCCTCAACATATCCTCCAGAATCCTGTTGATCCTCTCTGCCTATCCATCTATCTATAATTGATAAGTTACAATGACAACCAACTCTATCCCCAAACCTGAAAAATTCTCCTTCCAAAACTTGTAAGTGAACTTAGCATCCCTGTCTGACACAATCCTCTTTGGAACACCATGCAATCTCACGATCTCCCTGATGAAGACCTATGGTACCTCATTGGTTGAATAAGCAAACTTCATTGGAATGAAGTGAGCTACCTTGCTCAACCTATCTACCACAACCATGATAGAATCACGATGACTTGATGTCCTCAGAAGACCTGTAATGGCATTGACGGAAATGACCTCCCATTTCCATTATGGAATCAAAATAGGTTGAAGAAACCCACCTGGATGCTTACACTTTGATTCACCTCGTGACAGTCCAAGCATCTAGCGACAAACTCTGCCACTTACTTCTTCATATTCAGTCAATAGTAGAACTTCTTAACTGCTGTCAACGTCTTCTGATATCCTGGGTGACCTGAATATGGATTGACATGAAACTCCCTTAATATAAGCTTCTTGAGCACACTATCATCTGACACATAGATCCTGTCTTTGAATCTCACCAAACCATCTTCTATGAGATGATAGTACACATCCTAATCACCTGTACCCGATTGTAACCTTCTCCTAAGCTCCCTGTATCTTTCATCATGTTGTCCTTCCTATAAGTTTTGAACCTGTAAATCTATCCCATACAAGCTCACAAATACAACGTGGTTCATCTGAACTCTCCTACTTAGAGCATATGCAACACTCTATCCTTACCCTTAATGTATTTTATCTCAAAGTTAAGCTCACTAATTGTGGAAAACCACCTAACCCTCTTGGAATTTGTATTTGGTTGGCCAAACACATATCTCAACCCACTATGATCACTCATCAATACAAACCTCCTGCTAGGAAGATAATGCCTCCACATCTTCAAGGCACGAATAATAGCTTCCAACTCAAGATAATGAGTCACATAGTTCTTCTTGTGTTCATTTAGTTTCTTGGACTCATAACACACCACCTGTCCCTCCTACATCAAGACTCCACCAATTCCTCTTTTACAACCATCTGTACACATCATGAACTCTTTATTCAGATCTGCAATTTTAAGAACTGGAGAATTTGTTAACAACTACTTCAACTGCTCAAAACTAGTTGCACATTCCTCTTTCCATTCAATTTTCTTACCTTTTCTTTGCAATGATGTAATAGGATATGCAACGTGTGATAATTTCTTGATGAACCTCCTATAATAACTTGTTAACCCCATGAATGATATGAATTCATCCACATTTCTAGGAGGTTCCCACTCCATGATAGCCCTTATCTTTTTCGATTCCATTACTATGCCTTCCTTGGAGACAACATGTCCCAAGTAATGTACCTTTTTTAAAATAAATTCCACTTGCTAAGCTTGGCATACAACTGATGCTTTCCTGGCAATCTCAATACTGTTACTAAATGTTTGGCATGCTCTTCCTCAATATTAGAATATATCAATATATGATCAATGAATACAATCATAAAATTGTCTAGATAAGGACACAATACACTATTCATCAAGTAGATAAAAGTAGCTAGGGAATTAATCAAACCAAAAGGAAGCACAATAAACTCATAATGCCCATACCTAGTCCTGAAAGAAGTCTTGTAGATTTCCTCTTCTTTGATGTGTACTCGATGCTATCCTAATCTCAGATCAATCTTTGAGAACATTGTTTCTCTCTTCAACTGATCAAACAAGTAATCAATCCTCGACAATGGTTATGTGTTCTTGATTATCACCTTGTTTGGCTTCCTATAATCAATGAAAAACTTGAGAGTACCATCCTTCTTCTTCATGAACAATACTAGTGCACCCTAAGGAAATACACTTGGCCTAATATATCCCTTATCATGATTTTCCTTCAGCTTCAACTTCAATTCTACTAACTCTAGCGTCCTCATCATGTAAGGTGAATTTGACATTGGTGCTACTCCTAGTACCAACTCAATAGAAAATTCCACTTTCTTGTGGGGAGTAAACTATAAAATATTTGCTGGAAACACATCCTGAAACTACTGTAATAAAAGGTACCTCTTTAATATTTCTACATCCTCAACATCCTTACCCTTGTCACTGGAAATATGAACTGCAAACATTACACGCCCTTTCCTACAATTGTGCTTTGCCTACATAGTTGTGACCATCCTAACTGAAGTAGGCTTCCTCTTCCCTTACATGATTCTCTTTTCCCCTTTATCATCTAGACACTTAATGGCCTTGTCATAAAAATGTACTTTAATCCTATGAAGGTATAGCCAATCCATACCCAAAAGCATACTATATGATCCCAATGGAAGTAAATTTAGATGTGCTGTTGTAGGCGTACCATTCATCTCAAATGCATAAGCTCTTACCCAGTGATGAACTCTCTTCTTGGTACCTATATCCAATTGCACCAATCGAGACTCTACATGCACTTCTTTTCTCAAGCCACACTTATCCACTGGGTCAGGATTAACATAATTATAATTATATCCAAGATCAATAAAAATATAAACAACTTGACCACAGAGCTTACCTTCCATCTCAATAATGGATGCCCGGTGATTTTTCTACTTGTTTTCCATAGCTTCATAAATCCGAGGAATGCTATGGCCAACATCCCTAACTGTCTGTGCCTCATGAGTGATATAGATCTGAGGCCTACTACCCTAGTACAATAGACAATCCTTCTTGTGATGATCTTAGCTACATATCCAAAACTGCAATGATCCCCTACCGTCACCTTTGTCCTACTTCTGTCCGTGATGTGACCCATGTCCCTTCTCAGCTGCATTGTACTTCTAGTAAGGAGCAACATTTTCTTTCTTACCGGCATCTTGAAGTCTTCCTTTCTTTGGTGTCCACTTACCTTTAACTTTCTCATTCCCATTCAAATCATGCTTAGGCTCAACTTTGCACTTTGAATACTCATAACAATACTTCAACTTCCAGATGGCATCCTCCAACTATCTGGGCTCATCAAACTCAATCTAGTCTCTATATTCTACTGACAACCCACTGATGAATCTCTAAATATTAACCTTCTCATCCTTGAGGTAAGGCACGTACCTCAACAACTCCAGGAATATGCTAGTATACTCATCATCTGTCATAGAACCCATTTGCATCTCATAAAATTCTTTAGTTGTATCATCATAGTACCTCTTCGATAAGTACTTCTTCTTAAAGGGTCTCGTGAACTCATCCCAAATCAACTCTTCTTCTTGAATACCCTTGACATTATTCACATCTTCTCACCAAATATTTGTTTTCCCTTTAAGACCGAAGGTGGCTATTTTGGCTTTCATTTTCTCTGAGTAGTTATGTAATTTGAAGAATTTCTTCATCCTAAGCAACCATGCCTCTGCATCTTCTTCATATCTCCATCAAATGTAGGAGGCTTTAATTTCTCGAAATCCTTAGGAAAGTAACCACTCCTCCTATAAGGATGATGATTGTGATGATGGTAATAATGTCTCCTCGATGAGGGACTAGAATGATGCCCATACATACAAGTCCTTCTGTCAGTTGTATCTAGTGATATGTCACCTCTCACTATATCCCATTTATCTAACCTATATCTGGAACGAGACCTGCTACCATAGGATCCATTAGTTTTCTCTTCCTACTCTTGGCTGATCCTCAACTGTCCTTGTCTCTGCAAATTTTACAAGCTCTGAAGAATCACTACATTGACTTCTTCCTACTTTTCTTGCGCCCTTGCAAGTCATTCTTGAGCCTCAACCAACCTATCATCATCTGCTTTACAATGTTTGATTTCTGCCCTCAAACTCCTCAATGTATTTGCTATACCAAGAGTATATTGATCTCCTTGTTACCCAACTAATATGTAGGGAGAGTCACAGAAACTTTATACTACCATTTTTCTCTTCATCTCTGATCATCTTCTTCTTGCAAGTAGGCCATGTTAGATAAACCAAATAGATACCAAAATCGAAACCATACCTCAATGACGTTAAAGGGAGGCTTATCTCATCTGGAAAATAAATCCACATTAGCATGATACATATATAATCATAATCATATCAATATAATAACATCATGCATGACCATACAAACTGTACACCATAACCCCATGCATGACAACCATAACCTTGAAAACATCATATCTTACCCAAGGAGAGTGCAACCCACTATGATATCACTCTGTAACCACCTCTTCCCACGTTTACCCACTTTCACTAGTTTTCCTTGTGTTGGCCTATTGGGGCCTGACCCAGGTTTGGAGTTAATTAGCCAAACAAATCCATACACTATTGGCCCTTTCGGCATCAGCCCGTTGTGCACGAATTGAAGTCTCAACTGAAGCAGTATGGGGGGATGCTGGAACCAAGTTTCTGCACCCTTGAGATGTCTGAGGTGTCGATTTAGTCCAAATGTGCCTACCTTCACGCACTGTTCTCACCTGAGATACCTTCGCGATCTGGTATAATTGTCCTTTGCGTAGCCCTAACCAGGGGTTGATGTGATTTTGCGCTGCTATGGCAGTGATCTGTGCTATTTCCAAGTTACACCGCGTATCTTAATTATCCTCTTATAGACGTTAGTTAACTTTGTGTAACTAGACACTTTAACTCACATTTACTTAATCTACACAATTATATATGTTTGCACACCATATAGACAACAAAAATGCAATTTATACCCAAGATATTCGATACAGAAAACAGAAAATAAATACACATAATTGAGTAAGACATCTCTTTATTAATGCTTCAACAATTACAAACTCGACTTGCCCTGCACACTCAGCTACAAGGGTCCGTGCACTTAGCTGCAGAGCCTTCTCCTACTCTACGACCCAAAGACTCGACTTTCACTTAGATCTTCTGCTATCCTTCTATTCCATCATCACTTCTTAAACTCAATTGACTAGTTTACAACTTAGAGTCTCACTCTATTTATACAATCCCATGGTCCACAGACCATGGGTAGATCTCTAAAGCTGACATTACATTACAAAATTGAGGGCGGACAACCCTATGAATCATTTACAAACTTCTCACTCTACGCCCACAAAATGTGGAGTCTTTACATTAGATTTACAACTTTTAACCAAAAACTAGGCTTTAAGCCCTAAACTTTCTTTGGGTGATCTCGTGCCCAACAAGCCCCCAACAAAAACATCTTGACTCACCCTCGAGTCACTCTATTGGTGTAGAGACCTCCCAACTCTTCCTGGACTGCTGCAAGATCAACAATGCACTGAGCAGTTGCCTACTGCATTTCCTGGACGCACTGTTCAGAGACTGTTGTAGCTAAACTACTGCCCTGCATCTGTTCCTGCATTCCCTGCATCTGTGTGAGCTTGGTTTCAATCAAGGTTGTAATGAAGAATGCCTTATCGATCCACGATTGTACGTGTGCCTTCAAGACAACTTCTTTATGTTGTGCAACGTATACCTACTCCTTGAGTACTTTCACCTGTTGCATTCATGCGTGACTCTGTGTTAGGGCCACCATCTACATGATTCCTTTTATTTCATCGTATTGTTTCTACACCTCGCGCGCCTTTTTTCTAAGTGCTATATGTTCGGGTCCTTTTGCAAAGTGGTGAGGACCTTGAGTGACTCTTCAAACAATTTGGTGTAGTCCTTCACTGCACTACTGATCTCCGCTATTCCTGCTGTAATGGCGCTGGCACGCTATTCCTTCACCTCAGGCAGAGTTGAAGGTTGTGCCTCCAATTGCAACTCAACTATCTGAAGGTTTAGCTCCAGCTGAACCTTAGCCATTTATTATTTTGCCTCACAATCCCCTGCTGCTAGTCTCTGGATGCGTGCCTCCACTGGTTCCTCTGCTGGGATGGATAACTCAAGGACTATTTGGTAGGATTCCTCAACTACCTGCACTACTTGTCTATTCTATGTCACAACCTCGTTGCGTTGCAGGCTCAATTATTTAATATTAATCCATTGCTCGCTCATCACCTAGAGTGCGCGACCCTCATTGGCCCGTAGTTTTGCAGTCACTCCATCCTGAAGGACATAGAGCATCTCTCGAGGGAGCATAGCCATGTTTATCTGAGCTCCCTTCAGTGCAATGATCATAGGCCTATTAGCCTCATTTTCTATAACTAGTGAGCCCTTTGGTAGTACTATGGTGTTGGTCATGCAGGCACGCAACACTTCCTCAGTCGCGGCCGTGCCTACTATGAGGCTGGTCGATAGAGTACCAACTTGACGAGTGTGCACCTGCAACTCCTATATTTGTGTTTGGAGGGCCCCCAACATCATCTGGTTCTCCTCCGTGAACTGCTAGAGGTACTCTGTGGTGACGCCCCGCACCATCTCCCCTATGTCATGGAGATCCCCCTCAATGAGGGTGATCGGGTTGAAAGAAGTCTTGGAGGATTTCGACTTCTTCCACGGACCCACCTACTCTCTCGGGCGTTGTCACTTCAGCTGTGTGGAAGATGTCTATGGGTCCGTGCCACCTTCCTCTGTGTTTGTCTCTCATTCAGGCAAAGGTGACTTCTGGGCCTCACACTCCTTCTCTGCTGCCTTTTGTTCTTCTGCTTCCTTTGCAGCATCCTGCACCTCCTGTGCCTTTGTTGTTGCTACTTCGTTCCTTCTCTTCTCATCCAACTATGCTATCTGCAGTTTTGCCTTCTCCTTTTCCCTTTGTGTAGCAGACTTCTTTGATTCCACTGCGGAGCTGGCTGGAGTGCACCACTCCAGCGGCCATGACTCAAGCATGATGAATATGACATCGTTCATGCCCAAGTAAGGTAGCTCATTCCATTTCTTCATGGGGTCCTTGCATGCCCTGATATACACATGATGGAAGTCCACCTTGAACTCCATGAAGCTCTGCAAACTGTTATAGATAGTGGGTGATAACCACAACTTGCAATTAATCCCCATTCTGATGTTCATCTCAATGAACACCTAGAATATATTTCTATCTCTGATCCTCTACACGTCTTTAGTTGCCCATAGTGAAGCGTACTTTGTTGCCTCTAGAAGATCCTTCGCAATCATTGGGAACTGGCTGTCCTCAAGGAATTCCCAAGCCACCAGCACTATGGATAGTAGAATCCATTCATAGTGGAAAGTCTTCCCCTACTCCTGTGCCTCATGAGAGTTTTCTAGGAACTCCTTGCACAAGTAATCCGTCTAGTTAAACTGGACCCCCTCTGTGCACTACGCAACAAGTGCAACCACTGGCGCATGCACCTCATCCGCGCAGCATTTCCGCATAACTTTCCCGGCTAAAATCTGTGTCGGGACTTTGAAAATAATGTTCTTGATACTAGAGATCATGTACCCTCTCTTTTTCTTCTCCAACTTGAAATTCTTCTTCATGGCCTCCGCGATAGCCAAATCATCACTTTTACCCTCGGATATGTTTGCCGAATCCTCCCCTTTGCAAGGGAACTGGGTAATTTTGTGAATTAGGTGGTCCGTGATGGGGATGGTCTCCTCCAGCCACAAACACCCATCATGCACCAGGCATAGCAGCTGCTTGATGATGGAAATATTCACTGGGGTGTGATGGTAATGTGACACCTAGAGCATGTTTAACAACCCTGCTTTCTCTATTCCTTGCAACCACTTGTGTGGCTCCAATTCTATGACTCTCGCCACTGTATTTTTCTTCAGCCACATTAGTTGCGCAGTTGCTAAATGTGAAAATTTCTCATGGTACATGAGATCCCAGTATTCAAATTTTACAACCGACGCCCATCCTAAGTGTGCTCTATCAAAAACGATATCATTGGGTAGCAAAGGATTCTGCAGAGAGCTCTTGCTCTCATCTAGGTCCTTGGGCACCCTTGCTTTTCACTTCCACAGAGGAACATACGCGGGCAGCCTAGTCAGAGGGTCTACACCCTATGTTTCTTCTTCCATTTCTTTGTCCTCCTCCTCTACTAGGATTTCCTCAAGGTCTTTCTCCTCCTCATCGGCTTCCAAATTGATTGCCTTCCCCTTTTATTCCTTGGTAAGTTTAGTTGTCAGCGGGTTTCTAGGGGACACATGCACCGGTACCATAGGCTGCTTATCTTTCTTAGGTATCAGTGTGCACAACGATTTAGGGATTTCTGTGACTATCCCAACGCTTTCTAGGGCTTCTCCTACTTTTATGGCCTACGTGGCCTCTTCAAAGATCATCTCTCCGATATCCATGGCTTCTTTAAATGTTGCCATATCATTGTTCCACAAATCTCTCAACGGCTCAAGTAAGTGCTCAAACAATGCCTTCAACTTCAAAAGATCGAACAAATCAGGTTCATGAATCTTTGGGTGCGCAATAGCTCAATTCTCAATTTTCCAAGTGTTGTTTGCTGGGAAGCCCTTTGCACTTTATAGCACCTTTTGAATTTGAATTTGACCAATCCCCCCACTTTAAATTCATTAATTCTCCCTTGGCAGTAGATTTTCCCAAATCTAGCCCATAAAGTTTGCCTTAAATTCTTGTCACCCACTCCATTTGGTCTCAAACCAATCATCACATTGTGAATAGTGACTATAACGGTCACTTTCCAGCTAACCCGTGCAGTAGCGCAGCTACCCTTGTGCTATCATGGACCCTGCGACACCTCGCTACTGTGCGCAGTCCTCTCATCATGTGGCTCTCGGGCAGAGTAGTTTATAGTCTCATGTCTCCTTTCAACTGCCTGGAGCGCTAAGAATATGCTTCCCGCAACTAGTCAGATGGCCGAGCCACGTGTGTAAGGCTTCAACTGACTACCATTTACTTTTCTTGGGAAGAGTTTTCCATTTAACTTCTCCAACTACACCACGCCACCATCTGTGATTTCCTTAATAACATATGGTCCCATCCCATGCAGCAAACTGAGAAACACTCGACGGTGGTCCCCAAGTCTGTCAACGTAATCGAGCTCATCCTGCTCTATTACTATGGTATTTCTATCAAGAAAGTCCTTCTTTATTCCTTCCCCAAGCTTCTTCACTTCCACTTCCGCCATGGTGCTTTTCTCCCTCAACTGAACTCTTTCATTCATGAGTTCTTAGAGCCTAAGGTCACCCTGTTGGATCTCTTCATCGAGTCCCAACCATTCTTATTCGAGCTCTTCCAACGGCACGAGCCTTTCTTCTAGGGCTCCACCGTTTATTACCACTACAAGCGCCACTATGTGCGGACTAGACATGATAGACTCCCTAGGAAATACAACTTCTACTCCATCGACCAGCCAAAAAGGTGTCTGTCTGGGTATGCGCAGGTCTCAATCACTTCGCTACATGTTGCATACCTTGTTCAGCGCGTTTCACACCTTGTCAAATGTTTCCATGTGGATAACCTTCTGCGCAATTATTCTTCCCACATCCTGTCTGTCCAACCTTAAGAGTCGACTGCACATCTGCCCCCTAAACACATGCTTAGTGACCATACCTCTCAATGCGGAGTTCATGTGCATCCGTAGGTTCTTTTCCATATGTTGACATCCACATGGCTAGATGTGTGCATGGATTATCCTGCCCATTGTATTTATCTGTTAATGGCACTGTAGGCTTCCCAAACTGTGTGCACATCATCCTTCTACATTCACGCCAGTTGTCAAAGCTCCCATTGTGTGTACCCCACCACCTCCCGGGCATAGTGCGTAGTACCCATTTCAAAGCTTGGAAGCATTGCTTTTCCGACACCTCCATTTCAAATTTATTCAAGAAGGTATCTACCTCACTTAGGCCATCATAAGTAGGCAAGTCTCTAACTTCTGTCGATGCATAGCAAGTGATCTTATCATCATATTACAATTAAGCGTAGTTACCTCATGTAACCAATTCTGCCACCACTCCATTTCCTCATATGAATTCAAAGTACAGGAGCTCTCGTGCTCCCATGCAAACCGTCCATCCACAGTGTGATTCACCCAGTCCTAGTTTCATGCTGTTATCTTATAGATGCTGTCCAAGTCATCATCACTTTCATAGTTGCACATCGGCTCCGTATAGCGTGATCCTTTAGCAAGGTCCAGGGGTATAACTACACATAGAGACTTCTTCTTAAAAATCATCTTGTGCTTCTTCAGATTAATCACCCTGTTCATGTCAGTGGCCCAATCAATTCCTAAGAGCACGGGGTAGGGATGGCTATCATCAACAATCTTTATTACTTCAAAGTCTACTAGCACACTCGCTCCCTCAATATCCACAGTGATTCCCTGCAATCGCCCCATGGGTATTGTTTTTTGCTGGTTCACCATTCACAATTGAATAAGAGACCATTGTAGCATAGGTATGCCCATTTGCTCCCATGTATGCTTTGGCAGAACATTCCCATCTAGCCCTAAATCCAAAATTACTTGGTCCATTTCATATTCTCCAATTTGCACAGTTAACCTCATTTCTCTTCCCATTCTTGTCTTATGCTTTCCAATCTTCTGGGCTACACAGTTCTCTTGGCGTGGTCCTAACGCATCTATTAATGAGTTCTTGTAATCCTTTTACAGCTTTACTATCGTGCAGTAACTTCATACATGTTTCCAAGAATGTTGTGAGCATGGATGGATCCATCTTCGACTTCGGTCTATCTTTGCTTCTTGAAGTGGAGGCCTCTACAAAGCTCTTCTTAGCTTTCATGAAGGTCTCCTGAGTGCGCTCCAAGTCAAACTCCGCTTCTTTTGCCGAGGCTTTGCGAACCCAAGTACTATCCTATGGTTGTGTTCCTTTATCATCTCCCATCGTATTCCACTTTAGAGCACAATGTTCATATTTGGATCTTCCTCGCGTGGCTCAGACCTCATCATCTGCAGGTTTTGAGTCAGGGGAGGTGGTAGCACTCCTTTGTCACATATCCTATCTATCAGCATAGGACAATCTTCCGTCTCATGATCAAACAAGGTGCAATATAAACACGACGGCCATGTCAGATTCATACAATCATGGGCATAATGTCTTGGCCCTCCGCAATTGTAGCATATCAACTGGCTGCGACCTCTTCGAGGTCCTCCTCCACCTCGGCCTCGTCCGTGCCCCTGGAATCCTGTTCACGCCACTCCTCCATTCTGGTCTATGGGTCATGATTTGGCCTGAACTCTATAGGTGGAAGTTCTATCCATCATCAACTCATAGCTCCTACAAGTGCGCTCATCATGCCCCACTAACCTACAAAAGTTACAGAACAATTGCTACAAATTTTACGTATACTTTTGTAACAAATAATAGTTGTTCGCAGTGTGTTTTCCACCTATTTGACAAATCGTGCACCACAAAGCACGCACCGTGCTAGGTCCTGCTTGTGCTTCTAGCTTTAACGGCATCGGTCCTCCTCCCGCGAGGTAATTTGTGAACATTGGGAAATTGTCATTATCATGACCCTGACCCTTGAATTTTACGCACCACATCTCTTCGCGCACTTCTAGTCAAGTTGTTCTATCCTGTTTTAGACTTTGCATCTCCAGGCATAAATTATTCAACTGCGCGTGCATCTGCTGAACTCCCAAGTTAGGATCCTACATTAGGGTCTCATGAAGCCTCATCACAATCTTTAAGGCCTTTGCTTGAGTCGCTAGCTTCTGTTGTGATAACACTCTCTTTAAATGTGGCGTAAGCACTGCTACAAACCATTCGTGATGTTGTCCATCCGTCAGATTCATATTAGCTTTGCAAATCATACACTTCAACCTCTGATCCAACTCTTAAGGAGTCTTGCCAAGTAGCATCATGATTTATTTGAATCCAGTGATTGACTGTGCTTCAGACTTCGGCCTACTAAATTCTCTGTTTAGCACTGCTTGGATATCTACAATTCCCGCATTTGGATTATCATTGGAGTGCTTAATATACTAGGTTAGCGTGTGGTCTTGTAGAGCGCTAACCTGTAGGTTTTAACCCCGTACAAAAATTACGTACATACGAATTATAAAACACGGAAAATAAACAATGTGAGAGAATAACACATAAAACACATATACACAGAGATTTTCCCTTGGATCCCAAAACTGGGACTACCAGCTTGATTTTTCATTATGTTCCTTTCAATGTTACAATACATATTTTTACATGCCGAAGAATCCAATACCGTGGACCAAAAACGATCATGTCCAAAACCATGGACCAAAAACCATTGCATCCAAGACCATGGATCGAAAACCATCACGTCCAAAGCCATGTGTGAAAACCATGCACAAAACCATAGGTAGGTTCGACCAACCTAATATAGGGTCCAAAAAAATTTCCCCGGGGCGCTCACCCAAACCCTGTAGAGGGGGGATACTCACCCCCCTCAAATGCCCTGGATAGGGGGACTACTTCCCCCCCTGTGATCCTCCCCATTGTGCAATCAACGCACCAAAGGGGGTCTCCACAGCCCCCCCCCCCCCCCAAACCACCCGGTTAACTATGTCGGCTAGTCGTGGAAAGAATATAACACAACCCAACGTTATACCACTTGTTGTTTTCTTTCCATAGGGGGCACAAGAGAGCTTAGTCATTTATCGAGCCCTATAATGCCCATTGTTTCTCTACACCAAGAGAAATTCTCAGAGCTCACAAATTTTGTCAATGCATCTACAATATTTTTTAAAGTGTCCACCTTTACCAACAACACCTTTTTGTCTTCTATCATATCCCTCACAAAGTGATACTGAACATCAATGTGCTTTGTCTTTGAATGATAAGCAGGGTTATTTGCCAAGAAAATTGCACTTTGGCTATCATAGTCTATCCTTATAGCTCCCTGTACTAACCCCATACTTGAACATAATCTCTGCAACCAAACTGCTTCCTTGCATGCATGAGTGGCTACCATGTATTATGCCTTTGTAGTTGATAGTGCCACTACAGATCGTTTCTTACTCATCTAACTAAATGCACCTCCAAATAGGTTAATGATCTAGGTGGCTCCAGAAACACGCATAGGACAAAGAGGGCTCATGAAAGCTCGAAAATCAAAGTGATGAGAATGATTTCGAACTAGGACTAGAGCAAAGATCTCGTCATCCTGATCGCGGTGATGTGAACGGTTCATCAAACTGAGTCTGTACATGAAAGTTAGAAGCAATCAAAGTTTGGTTGACTTTTTGTTGATTGGGTAGGCTTAAGGATACCACAATTTGGACAAACCCGACCACCATATTCCAACCAACTTGGGCTAGATTCCAGGCGAATTTGTGTCTCGGTTAATTTCTCCTTCAGCCAAAAATCCGAATAATGTTAAATGACCCTATTTTTTAAAATAAAAATTATAAAAAATATATGTGTGGCAGGCCATGCCCCTGCCACCCCTCATATCCCATGTAACAAAAATATATTTTAAAAAAAAGGGGCAGGTGGCCATGACCCCACCACCCCCGGAACCACATAAACAAAAATTAAAGTTTGGCTCAACGACCATCACCCAGCCGAGCCCTGCAACCACTCTACATATAACAATAACTAAGTATTAAAGGGGAGGGCGGGCCACCTTCGGTGGACCTGGACCACACCCCAACAAACAACTCCATATGCGATGAGTTAAGGTAGGGCCGGAGGGGATTGAACCCGCCTGGCTCACGTGGGCCGGCCCAATGAAAAACATATGCAAACCAACATTAATACGATGTAACCCCAAACTACGGTCAACAAATACGTGCCTCAAATGTTACAGGAGTTGTGGGGGCAGGCCACCCAATGCAAACCCGACCCCCCATTCAAACACATTTTGGTTCTTAAAAAACAAACATTAAATCTATAATAACGAGGGGTGGGATTTGATCGCCCAACCCCTCCTCAACCATTTACCTCATTTACCACTATGCCAAACTACTTTCTTGTTAAATCTGCCTGGGGATTTTATATAAACATTCATTTTCACCAATGCGTGGAGGAGATGGAGGAGGCTAGGAGCGTGCACGTAAATCGATGCAGGGAGAACCATGACTACTATAGAAACATGGAGTGGAATCATGATCCTTGAAATTTTCCTAAGGTAATTTTTCTCCATGTTGGAATATAGTCAAGTTTATAGTCGTTTTTCACGGTTTTCCATAGGAATCACAATGGCGAGGTCAGATTCGACATTTGAGGTGCAGATTTTCAATCCGCCCATGGAGCAGAATCTTTGAGGAATATAGGGGGAATCTAAGAGATTCCTTGAGCCCCAGATTCTTAATTTCTTAGAATTCAGAAATTTGACAGTCGATTTTGCACTATTTGATGCCACAAATCTGATGGTGCATTCAGATTTTTCATTTGCTCATTTTATTTTCCAACCACTTTTCTAAGTGGAATGCAGGTGTCAGCGTTTATGTTCCAGTAGCCATTTCCATGCGATTGATGCCATGAGATCAATGGCACAAACAAATTCAACAGTTTGACATCTTCTTCTTCAGATGGCCCTTGGTTGTGAGGTATATGCAGCGTGTTCATGTACTTCTTTTGCTATGCATTGTGCTGCACAGATCCTTGGTTGATGTTGATGAGGGATCTTGCTTATTACTTGTTTTCATGGTTCCTGCTTGATGTGACACAGAATCGTCTATGTGATGAACTTGTTGTCATGATTTGTCATGTTATGTTTTGAGATCCCTTTGTTGTATGCTGATGGGATACTCATGTTGTCGTGATGTATGTTTGAATTGAGATCCCTTTTATGCCGTGTTGGCGGGATGCTCATCATGCATGATTTTGTGTCAAACTGATAGGAGTCTTTTGACTGAGAGTTCCTATAGTGGAACATGTCTTGGAGCCACTCCTGCATGAGGGAATTTTCCTTGTATGATAGCGACATCCCCTCTATGTACATCATCACTATTGACAACACTTAATGTAGTGGCCTACACCATCTTAACACCAGGGTCCAGAGACGTAGTCCCTCCTGGACGAACTCTGTTATCAACGGCTTATGTTTTCATGTGTTGATGATCTTCATGTTCCTCTTCTTTATAGCATGCACATGTATTAATTTATGTTCTTTTAAAAATGCAATTTAACACATCATGAAAGTAAAAGGTCTTGGAAGGGTCCTTTGTCGCACCCGAGCCTAGATCAATTAAACACATACCCACTTGTATATCTTCTTTGATCTAGATCTCCAGCCCAGTCTGCATCAAAAAAGCCACGAATATCCAACACTCTATCCAATCCTAGTATTCCTTGATAGCACAAACCATAATCACTAGTGCCACACAAATACCTGAAAACCCGCTTCATTGTTGTCCAGTGCTCCTTACCTAGTTTTGACATAAACATGCTCAATACTCCCACTACATGTGCAATGTCTAGTCTAGTACAGACCATTGCATACATCAGGCTACTGACTGCACTTGCATATTGATCAGGAACTCAGGACCAAGTGTCGTAAAATGGTAAAAAATGAAAGTGCTCAGAACTAGTTTGAACCTAAACAACTGGATAGAGCTCATCTTCCTGATTCTGGTGCCGTGAACGGTTCGGAAAACGGTCGTCGTATGAGAAAGTTATGCCAAAAAGAAGAATTGCCCAATAATATTGAAATTTTGAATTTTTTCAAAAAAATTTAAAATAGAATATTCTGTTTTAGGCAACGAATGGCATGTTGCCATGTGGCAGGCCCAGAGGCTGCCACATGGCCAGAGTGACGTCATCATAATGGGCGCCTATGTTTAAAAGGGGCTAGCCCCCATCACATATGTCCACAGCCCGGAACCGAGGGCCTTAACCCCAAACCGCCGTCATGATTCTAACGGTCTTCCATTTAGTGTGTGGGATGTGTTCACATGGTATAATAAAGTGGAGTTAAGATAACTGCCCATTAACCAAAACCTTCGGCACGAAATCCAACAACAAACTGCCAGCCCAAAATGTGTTCACATGCAATTACTCCAACTACAGTTAAGCCAACCGTAATAGCTAGTTAGCATGGCGGAAAATTTGGCGGAGCGCCAGATTTGGGCAGTCTCGCCATAATTGGTGGAGCTAACTGAACTTCCACTACAGTTAGCTGGAGTGATTCTGGGCCAAATTGGAGGAAATCTTCAATGAGCCATAACTTTGGCTAGGAAAGTCCTTTTTGGCCGAATTGTTTTTTGATTTTCGGTCTCTTCAACCTTCTGAAGCCATTGGCACAGGTTTCACAGCCATCTGAGGTCATTTGCAGGTGCTTTTGCTTCGTGGAAGTTCTAGGAGCCACTAGGGCCAAATTAGTTTGGGAGCTGCATTGGGAATTGTGCAACTAGTGGATGTGGAACGAAGGTCATTCCTGAATTTTTTCAGTATTCTGAATTCATTTCTACAGCTCGTTTTTCCTGTTGAAGCATTCTTTTCACTATTTAGATTCAGGGAAGCTTTCAAGGCCACTAGGGCCATTTCAGTGCTTGAGCTGTTTGGGGGCTGTGTTCATCCATTTTTGGTGATTCAAAAGCCTATGTCTGTTATTTTTTACCTTCTGAGTCTAATGGCAGAGATTTTAGAACCAATTGAGGTTATCTTCATCTTGAAATTCTCCATGCAGGTTTAAAGGGCCACTAGGGCCAATTGGGGAAAGTACTATATAAGGTACAATTTCACTCTTTAGTGCTTGGGAAAGAGCATGTTTAACTAATTCCTATCTTCTGATTCTGTATTTATAGTCAGATCTGTCTTTCAAGACACTCATGTTCTTGTATTAGCCTTTGTAGCATTTTTAATACAAGAAGACAAGCCTAGTTTGAGAGGCTTGGTCTAGCAGATGTAGCCCAGGAGGGGTGAACTGCTTCATCATTTTGATGTCTTTATTTGCTGAAGATGGTATGCTAAACAAAACTAATATAAAGTGATAAACAACAATTATACATAACTTGCATACACACATAATCACCTATACAGCTGTAGAAAGTTATTTGTTTTATTCCGCAAGACATCAAATTTCAAGTATGTGTATGTCAATGACTTCTAAGTGTTTACTTCATTATTTCTTTAGGAAGACTCTGTAGAGGGCCAGGTAGCCTCTGGAACTCATCCTCTTTGTAGAGGTGACATGTCCGGTGAATGCCCCTACAATCTATATCTATATAAGAAATAAGAAGTTTTCACATTTTTAGAGGTCACTTGGAGTGTATAGCTCACATTTGAGATTATGGGAAATGGATACCTTGCACCCTTAAACAAGTATATTCCATTTTCAGATCACATATGGAACATGGGACATGTCCTCTTCCTCTTCTTGTGTCTTGGGACACTGTTTGGTAGATAAATTTACACCTACATGAATAGGAACCTTCACCGGTTTACTATCCTGCATATTAAACCTCTGTAGTATTGTCTCGACATACTCTAGTTTAACCAAAGCTTCCTCTTTGCCTGATCTCTTTTAATTTCCATGCCCAAAATATAGTTTTTAGCACCAAGATCTTTCATGTCGAATTTTGAGGACAGTTGGGTCTTCAAATCCTGGATAATTTCTTTATCATTTCCAACCAGCAACATATCTTCCACATACAAGACCAGATGAGTAACATGGTTTCCAATTAATTTAAATACACACAGTGATCTGCTTTTCTTTTGGTGAAGCTAAGTCCTCGTATAAATGTATCAAATTTATGATACCACATCCTTGGTGACTGTTTTAACCCATACAAAGACTTCTTTAACTTGCATACCAGTTCTTTCTTACCCTTCACCGCAAAGCCTTCAAGTTGCTTCATGTAGATCTCCTCTTTCAGATCCCTGTGAAGAAATGTTGTCTTCACATCCATATGTTCTACCTCAAAATCAAAAGCAACAACAACTGATAAAAGTAATCTAATAGAAGCTACCTTGGCAACAGAAGAAAAAATATCACCAAAATCAATTCCCAGCACCTAGGAATAACCTTTTTCTATAAACTGAGCTTTGTATCTCTCCACCTTTCCTTCTGCATTTGTCTTCTTCTTGAACACCCATTTGCTGCCAATGGGTTTCCTTCCAGCTGGTAACTCCACCAGATCCCAAGCTTCATTTTTGTGCAAAGATGCCATTTCATCAACCATGGCCTCTTTCTAGATTTTTCCATCCTCTGAATCTACTGCTTCCTTCACAGTTCTGGGATCATCATCAGTAACAAATAACACAA
>APFE031509239.1:243563-257251 GCA_000404065.3 Pinus taeda | reverse complement strand
CCACGAATCTGGTAGAGAACACAACAAACTGATGCACTTATCTTCATCTAAAATTTTAATATCAACAGATAATAACTGACTTACCACAGTATTAAATGCGTTCAGATGCTCTGTCACCAAGTCTCCATTTTACATCCTTAGGTTATATAGCTTTTTCTGTAGGAACAATTTATTCACCAGAGATTTAGATTGGTACAAAGTCCCTAACTTGTCCCATAAATTCTTTGTCGTAGCTTCCCTTGATACATTCAACAATACTAAATTTGAGACACACAATTGTATTATTCTCTTTTCCTTTCGATCTAACTTCTTCCATTCTTCATCGGACACTCCCGCTAGTTTAGTACGCGGATCTACCTCAATCCACTAATATTTATCCACCAACAGATCCTCCATCTTGAGTTTCCACAACTCAAAACTTTGATCATTAAATTTCTCGATCTCTATCTTTCCACAGCTCGCCATCTTCTTTCACCAGCAAAATCGATGCTGCAGATCTCCCACTGAATAGGGTCTACCACAGGCCTGAGCGAAACCCCTTAGCAATAAAGGCATCCCCTTGAAGCCAAAACAACTTTGATACCAAATGTAGGTTTTAACCTCGTACATAAATTACTTGCATATGAATTCTAAAACACAGAAAATAAAAAAAATTGAGAGAATAACACATATACACATAGATTTCCCTTGGATCCCAAAACCGGGACTACCAGCTTGATTTTTCATTATGTTCCTTTCAATGCTATAGTACATATTTATACATGTAGAAGCATCCAACACCATGGACCAAAAACCATCACGTCCAAAACCATGCACAAAACCATAGGTAGGTCCACCGAACCTAATATAGGGTCCAAAAAAAATTTCCTCAGGGCGCTGCCCCGAACCCTGTAGAAGAGGGATACCCGACCCCCTCAAATCCCCTATGACCCCCTTGCTGCGCAATCAGTGCAACAAAGGGGGGGCTCCGGCCCTCCTCCTAATCCCCCGTTTAACTACATAGGCTAGTCGTGAAAAGAATATATACAACCAAACATAACTAGTGCACTTTATATATATATATATATATATTATATATATATATATATATATATATATATATATATAATATATTTTCATCTATAACTCCCTACAATTCCCATACGACTCTTACCATGAACCAAAATTGGTCTGTATCTTCATTTCCCAATCCCTTGAACACAGGAAAATTTATCATGATTTCCATATTGACTTGCAGGGGTGGCGAAGGTTGTACGGGTGAGGATGGAGGTGAAGGCGGTGAAGCTAGTGGTGGTGTGGGTGTGGGTGGTATTTGCGGAATTATTTGCCTTATCAGATGGATTGCACTTCACAACGAGACCTTCGTGAGTTCTTCCTCATCTCCTTGTGGAGGTGAAATCAAGGGGCTAGTTTCTAGTCGTTTATTTCCTTCATTCTTGTAATTTTTTCCACTTCGCGTAGCCCTGGACATCAAGGTAATTACATAACCCTCTTTTCACAAAATAACATTTTAATCCAAGTATTTAGAGACTTTACGTACTTACCTCGCGGTCCCTTGAGAAAGAGTCGTTCTTCCTCGTTGTAGCTACTTGAGGTGTCAACTGTGAACACAGTAATGAATCCTCCTATAATCTGATCGAGCTAATGATCAACGGTGCACGCGATCTTATCCTCTGATTCTTCCAACCTTCGTACTAACCCTGGGGTCCACACAATAGGATTATCGAGTTTCCACCTTCCTTGGCTATCTGCTAGCTTCACAATCCACTCGTACAACTCAGTAGGGAAAGACATAAAGAAGATTTCATAGATCTCTGTGTATAGGTAGCAGTCTAACCACTCTTCTTTCGACAGTCGCGAGTTCCTATTTTCTTACACCGTGAACTCGTGAATTCTTTTGTCCAACCAGACTTCAATTTCCTTCTTAGTTGGATTCCAATGATATGACATCGGACATCTCTATGCATATTCTGGTCCCAGCAATGGAACCATTTGTTGGCTTATTGGGGCTTGATCGAGGTTTAGAGTTAATTAGCCAAACAAATCCTTACACTACTAGCCCTTTTGGCACCACCCCGCAGTGCGCGGACTGAAGTCTCACCTGAAGCAGTATGGGGGGATGCTAGAACCAAGTTTCTACACCCTTGAGATATCTGAGGTGTTGATTTAGTCCAACTATGACTACCTCCACGTAGGTTACTTCATGCACTATTCTCACCTGCAACACCTTCGTGATCTACTATAATTGTCCTTCGCGCAGCCCTAACCAGGGGCTGAGGTGATTTTGCGCTACTATGGCAGTGATCTATGTTATTTCCAAGTTACACTAAGTATCTTAATTATCCTCTTATAGATGTTAGTAAACTATGCTTAACCAGATACTTTAACTCACATTTACTTAATCTACATAGTTATATATGTTCGTGCACCATATAGACAATAGAAATACAATTTATACCCAAGATATTTGATACAGAAAATAGGAAATAAATACATAGAATTAAGCTAAAACTTCTCTTTATTAATGCTTCAACAGTTACAGACTCTACTCGCCCTGTGCACTTAGCTGCAGGGGTCCGCGCACTCTACTGCGAACTACTAGGCCTCTGCTCACTCAACTGTAGATCCTTCTCCTACTCTACGACCCAAAGACTCGATTTCACTTAGATCTTCCACTATACTTCTATTCCATCGTCACTTCTTAAACTCTATTGACTGATTTACAACCTAGAGCCTCGCTCTATTTATACAATCCCATGGTCTATGGACCATGGGTAGATTTCTAAAGTTGAAATTACATTACAAAATTGAGGGTGGACAACCCTATGACTCATTTACAAACTTCACACTCCGCGCCCACAAAATGCGGAGTCTTTACATTAGATTTACAACTTTTAACCAAAAAATGGGCTTTAAGCGCCAAAAATTTCCTTGGGGAATCCCACGCCCAACACCCTAGGTAAACATGAGTTGAGGGTCACTATGATAAGGCTCAACATCCTATATGACCTTAAGGAAATGGAGTTGACAACTTAAGACCCTACTGATTTCCCTTAGGTGTTATAGGACCTCTAGGAGCCAACCAACCCCTCCAAGTATCCAACCCTTCAAATAATTCTATTTTCATTGACCTAGGCTCTTAGTCACCCCCTGAACAAGGCCTCCAAGTGACTATAAGACTCAATTCGCTCCCATAGTCTTGCTTCCTAGTGACTGGATTTTTCCAGTCAGTTCTATGCCAGCAACCCTAAATTCTGAGATACTTTTTTAGGGCTAGGACTCAAGCCTCTACCCAAAACTTAATGAACTGAGCCTTCCCAACCAAGACAAACATTCCTTCAAACACATGATGAACATGCAACCTATGATTCATGAAATCATATCTGAATATATGGATCTGAAACTTATCTAAGGTTTAACAAGAAGAACCAATGAATTCTCACAACAGTTGTCATAACACCAATTAGGTCATGAATTCATTAACTAGACATTTCTTAATTAAAATGTGATAAGAGCCATACTTAGATATGTCATATAACAATGCTTATAACCAACATATAACCAGGTAGATAACAATAATATAAAAACCATAAAAGCTACATAATACAAGTACAATTACTCATCAAAGACAAGATAAACTTAGCTATTATTAACCATATGAAAAAACCAACTAAGTCAGGAACTTCCACGTACCACCCAACCATAGATTGGGTTGAACCAAATATTTCTTTTAGCCAATCACCCCCGTGCCATATTCCAAGCATGAATGTGGGATTTCATGGGATAAACCAATCCATAATCAACCAAGGTAATCTAGAGGTTAAACCACCTTCACCCTCACTCTACCACGATCTCACCTGAACCAACCCCGAGATCAGAAAACTAAACCAAGCGTGGATGCCTCAAAATATCTTCACCATCCCTTAAGGATTTTTACAGTCTCCACCCACATGTTGAGGGCTTCTTGGAGAAAGCCATCTTTATCCCCAACCCTTGGGATTTTCTTGATACCACCTCACCCAGATCCAAAACCTTATGGCAGTCCAAAGCTCAACCAAGAAAGAATCCCATCACACCATGGCTATCCAGAAAATGTAAGGCAAGGCTAAAACCACTGCCGAAACCTGACAAAACACATGCCAATGACAAAAAATGAACCAAATATACACATGAAAATAATGTGCACGCCAAAACCAGCTAGGAAATCATACATGCAACTTGGTACCTACAAGTAATCTCACTGAAGCTGCTTCATCCAACCTTTCCTTGCTTGATCCTTGCTTCCTTTCCCTTCTTTTTGCTTGCTTTCCTTCTCCTCTTGCTGCTCTTCTCCTCTCCAAGACTAATTCCAAAAAAAATACTAACAAAATGCCCCAAACTGATGCTTTTATGTATTTTAATTATTGATGCCTCTAATTTATTCATTTTGCTTAATTTTCCTTCAATTTTCTCCTCACATGCAACCTGTGACCTTTCACCTCCCTTTTCACCTATTTTCCTTTATTTTTGTAAATAAAATACCAATAATGCCTTTTTTCCTTTTCAAATCCTTTTCCATTACCTTTTCCAATCCCCCCTAGCCATAATAAAAACAAGTGATGTCCACTAGGATATTTTGCCCAACATTCAACTTGGAATACAAAACCCATGACCTTAATCTTATTTTGCCTTTATTAAATTTATTACATGAAATTTTAACCCCAGGCTCCTACATAATCTTAGAGGTATCCAAGGGAATCCCTCTAAAGTGATAAACTCTAATAGCATGGAAAATTACTCAAAAACACACATCATGGTGTGAATGCATAATTGCATTCATTATATATTATATATATATATATATTATTATTATATTATAATATATATATATTAATTATATATATATATATTATATTATTATATATATATATATATATATATATATATAATATATATATATATAATATAATAATATAATTATATATATATATATATATATATATCTAAGGGCCTTCCATCTACTGAATATCATGATCATGCTAACAATTTTCAACTTGGAAGTGTATTTCCTAATATTAGGCCATACAATTATCCACATGCTCAAAAGAGAGAGAAGTGTATGGTCCAAGAAATATTAGAGATTGGCATCATTCACCCTAGCTAAAGTACTTTCTTTTCACTGGTGGTAATGGTAATAAAAAAATCATGGTTCATGGCATACGTGTCCAAATTATACATAACTCAAAAAATAACAATAACATAGAATTTCCTCATTCCATCCATTGATGAATTATTACAGGAGTTGTATGGAGAAATTTTCTTTACTAAGTTGGATCTTTATTCGTGATATCATCAAATCAAAATAGGGCAAGAGGGAATTCCAAAAATATTCTTTAGGACACATGAAGGTCATCATGATTTATGCATTTGGACTTACTAATACACCTTCAACATTTCAAATATTGATGAATTTTATTTTCAAACCCTTAGAAAATTTGTGTTAGTATTTTTGATGACATTCTAATTTGAAACAAACTTGAGAAGAGAATGTACAACATGTTGATAAGGGTCTTAACACTATTCAAAGAGTAATAACTACATGGAAATCCTTCCAAGTGTGCCTTTGGGATTCAAGAAGTCGAATATTTGGGTCAAATTGTATCTCATGAGGGTGTCAAAGTGGATCTTAATAAAATTAAAGTTATGATGGAATGGCCAATCTCAAAAAACTTGGAGAGACTTAGAGAATTTTTAGGATTGATAAGCTATTACCAAAAGTTTGTGGAGAATTATGGTGAAATAGTATCACCTTTAATGACATTATTAAAGAAGGAAGCACTTTCATGGACTCAAGAATCAACCAAAATTTTTGAAAAACTTAAAGGTGCTATGTGTAAAACTCTTCTCTTGGCCACACCTGACTTCACAAAAACCTTCATTGTGGAGTGTGATGCCTCAAGCCATGGTATTTTTGTGGTTAGGAATACCCCTTTCATTTGAAAGTAGTAAACTTAAAGGAAATAACTTAGTCAGACCCATTTGTGAAAAATAAATGTTGGCCATGTTACTACAAAATCTAGCACCCTAGATTGAGAGAAACAATGGGAGAGTTACCATTGTCATCTTAGTAACTACTCCCCTGTTTTATGTGGTTGGATACAATCACCACATGGGAGGCTTCCCCAATAGATCTTAGGGATTAAACAATACAAGTGATCTTAGGCTAAATACCCCCCAAGGATTCTACTACATGAAGCACCCAATGATAAATGTGCAAGGATAATAAGTTCAAATGTCCTTATTACTAAATCTAGAGGGTTTAGATAGACCAAAAAAGTCTCAAATAGGTAACCAAACACATGAAATCAAGGAAACTATACTTTTTTTTTATAAACTAGGAATTTAATTAATATATCTACAACATGCAAATATTTATAACAGTAATGGGAAACAACCCCAAAATCTACAATAAGCAAGTGGAAAAGTAGGGATATTAAGTGATTAAATATGAGAACAAATTACAACAATTTTATATGGTTGAAAACACATAAAACAACAATAAAACCCTAGACATCATCCCTAATTTGTGGCTAAAAAATGCATGTAAATAATATTTTTACTTTTCCAAAAGAAAGTATGCAATGCCTAATCCTAGGACAATGAGGTCCAAGTTAAATAATGCTGAAAAATTGCATATTCTGATGTAACCTAACTAAAAATTACCCTATAAAACATAAAATTGAAAAACTTTGGGGTTTGTTTTTTATTATTTCATAGATTAGCACAAGAGATAGGACTAATGCCTTTCTCAATAAAGAGATAATGGAGTTTACGACTATAGTTCTATGGAAGAGGATTAATGGAAGTGATTTCAAGGGGACAAAGGAAGTTACACTTAGGTTCCTAAATTCTGTAAATATTAGCATTCTTGTATCTTCTATGTAGATTAAAAGGGAAGAACCTACACTAAGGTTCCTTAAGATAAACTTGATGAAAAATATCATTTAAGGAGATGCTATTTTTATAAACATTAAGAGAGGGGGTGAATCAATATTTATTTCAATAGTTAATTTTTTCTAGTTAAAATTATTTTACAAATGAGAAGCACAACCATGCTAGAATACAAGAATTTAAAAACAAAAGAATTACTTAAATAGTTTTATCTCAAAATACAGTAATGAGCATACCAATCCTCCTTTACAAATTCAAGCTCCAACATGTCAAAACAAGTACAACAATCTTTTTCACAAAGCAAGGCCCCAACCTAGTAATGAGGAAACTAATTCCCTTTAATAATTCTAGGCACCAACTTGGAAAAAAATGAGGACACCAATCCTCTTTAGGCACCAACCTGATGAACTGTTACAAAAGTAGGCTTCAAGGCTGATCAATTTTTTTTTTTTTCCAAAAACTTATTCAAAGACAGGACTCAAAGATAAGATCTAAATAGATTAGAGAAATGATTTAAGGTTCCTCTAATATAGGCTTCAAAACTTTCTTCAAAATATGGTCCAAATATTCTCCAAAATAGTGTCAAATCACTTCAAGTTACTTCTAAGACATGCTAAATATAGAGATGTCATAGGGATGAAAAGATGGTAGCATCAAAGGTCTATTACCGGGTCAAATTGGGTTGCTTTAGATGTTTTTTTACAAGGCCAAATTGGGATTCATTAGAGGTATGTTATAGGGTTGAAACAAAAAAGTGAAAATGAGGCTAAAACAAGGGGTCAAGGGGGTTAAGTTGAGGCTTATATAGGACCAAATACGGATTTCTCTTAAATCCAAATAGGGCCTATGATAGAGCTGAAATTTAGTCTTCCATAGGGCAGAGTTTTTAGGTTACCACAAGGTCATTTTATGTCCAAAAGATTGCTTCAAAAATCCAAAAAGAACTTTTAGATTAACTGCTAAACTCCTTTCTTCGTGCTACCGAGGTTCATGATATATGAACCTCCATTCTTCTACTACTTGATAGATTGAATTACTCCTTGAATCCTTGAAGAATTCAAAGGCTGAATGGGAGAGGGAATTACCTATTTATAGGCTTCAGTGACCCCTAAACAGGCTAGACTAAACCTAAGTAGGGATGACCTGTCCTATGGGAGGGCTGAATTGAGTGGGGCCAAAGAAATTCACATTTGTCTCAAAAAAATTGTATCTACTCAACTGACAGGAGTGTTGTAGTTGCTATAACACATCCCCAAAATTTTAGCCTATACACCTAAATTTTGGGTACCCCTTTGCTTTTCAAAGTTTGAATGGATATTTCCTTTACATTCCGTAGACATATCTTCTGAAATGACCTGACTAACATCAAGTGTTATTCACGAATGAAGCATGTACCATGAGGTTCTGTCTACTCAATCATGTGCATTATCTTGTAATGCTTTGTCTTGTACAAAACTCATGGTCATGATCATTAGAGGCAGTGACACAACCCACTGAACCCAATCCTCAATCCTTGTCATGATAGCACACTTTCACCTTTAATTTACCTATGTCACTATAGGTATATGGTTTGGGTGAAGTTGCAATTGGTTTAATGAAAGTATTTTAATTTAGGAAGTAGTGAAAACATATAGTATTCATTCATCTCAACTCATATATATCTTTTTATGTCTAGGGTTTGGGTGAGGATATGAATGAACCAAATAAATTGACACAATAATAGGCTTGATACGATGGATCATAACCATATGAAGGCAAAGAAGCCAACACAAAGATTCTACCAGTGATTGAAAATATTACGATGTGCTTGTAATGAAAATATAGAAGTTGCAAGAGCCAAATAATAATTTCTTTAATATTTTTCATGCCACAAAAGTGATGTAAGCATGGCCCTCAAATAGTAGTAGTGATGCAAGTGTGGCTAATGTTGAATAATTAAGAGTGATAAATTGAGCCCATTTACTAGAGGGGGATCATTTTAATATTTCAAAACATTATCGAGCCAAGCCCATAATTGTATCTTCCTCAAGTTTCATCAAAGAAAATAGAGCATGGCCTACATAGATCAAGTAAAAGGATTTTCATACTTAGTTGTTTCACTACTTAGTTCAAGGTCTCCACTTCTGGTCTCAGATTCCCAAGAGGCATCAACCAAGCAATATGAGTAGAAACAAGTTAGAAGAAACTTGAATCAGAGGTCATGGTGAAATATTTCTTGAATAGCACCTAAAACGTGAAAGATGATCCATAGGCTCGAATCAAGGGTATTTTATGTTGTATAATATATCATGGGCTTGATACTTTTAGGATTTTTGATGTGGGGCTTAAATATAGTGAGTATGTTTTGTTTTGGGACAAAATATGCAAATAATTTGACACTCAACTATGGTGTCTTTTTGGTCAAAACCTATTGAATACTTGCACATTTATGAATTTGATAACTCTACTGAAAATTAGAAAAATTAAAGGAAAATATTATTATCTCAGTTCCCTGTGAGACATTAGTGTTATACTCAACAACTGGAGACAATTTAAATTCTTTTATAGTACTTCATCTTGTACAATACTTGATTTCCTTCCCCTGCCTTACCTGGACAAAGATGGTAGGAATTGCACATATTATTGTGACTATCCATATGCAATTTTTCTAGAAATTTTTATCAAGAAGACTGATGAAAATCAAGGTTATGCATGTAGATTATCCTAGTGAGTTTTTTTAGAGGTAAAATATATATAGGCCCTAAATTTGAGGCTTGATGGTTGTATAAATATCAACTGTTATTGAGATATCCAGTGTTCTCAGAGAGTGTAATAGAAGGGGATGAGTGTGTCAATCCTCACAAATATGAGAATTCTAGAAAGAGGTCCTATAAATTATTATAAGGTAGAGGCTGATATCAAACATGGTTCCTCAATGTTGGGTGTCTTGAATTTATTGTATGATCGGAAGGTTAAATTGTTTGTCTATAATCTATGGGAGATTTAAATGAGAATAGAAAACACCATTATCTATGGTAGGACTTATGATAATACCATATTCTCCAGTGAATATGAAAGTTTTGTGTTTTGTGTACAAAGTTTGTGAGGTTTAAGGGTAATAAGGATACCTATGTTGAAGCCTCCATAGGAGAAAATGGAAGCTATAGTTCCCTTGCAATTGAAGGAGATTAAGTAAGAATGTAAATAATGGGCATATGTCTTAGCATAACAAACAAAGTATCCAATTATTTGAGCTTGTACAAAGGGGTTGTTGATTCAAGTCTAATCCCCACCTTTCATGCTTGTAATTACCTTATTGCTTGTTTTTTGAGCAAGAACTTCATCGATGATGCATTAAGTGTTTTTGAAAGTATGAACAATACGAATATTAATCATTCATAATCTACATATAGTTTGGTTTTAAAAGTAGTTGGGAACTCACAAGATTCGCAATATGCACTCCATTTGTTAAACGAAATGGAAACATAGGATAGTTGGGGACTATATACAATTTTTTATAACACACTAATATGTGTTTGTGGGAGAGATGAAAATGGAAGGAGGTGCATCATCTGTGGAGAAAATTGATGAAGAAAGGTTGTACAAAGACAATGGTGACCTATTGCCATTTAATGAGTACCTTTGTGCAAATTTAGCAAGTTGAGATTGCATTAGAGGCATACCATGATATGGTTAATAATGGATGGAAGCCCAATGAGGATGTTCTTAAAGGTATTATTTGTGTTTGTGCAAAAGGAGGACAATGGGTATTGGATTTGGACTCTTTCTAGAACATGGTTGACTTGGGTAATAATAAGAGGGTTTGATGGAGTTATCAGTGGAAATCCACACAAACCTTTTGGTGCCTACATATTTTTCTCAAGCCACAGGCCAACTTATATTTTAAACCTTGAGACAGTTTTAAAGATGCTTCATTTGATAATGCAAGGTCAAGACAAGAGTTGTATAAATGCAATTGATGGACCAAATTTGGTATCAGGATGAAATTGGCATTTCAGGGTTGAAGTTGCTGAGAGGGTTGCTGAAACTAAAATATACAAGTTGTGGCTTCAAATTCCATTGTGTTTCTTTGATCATATTGCAATATTTTTTCATATTCTTGAGAATAGAAAATGCTAAAATCATGAAAAGGTTAATATGAATCATAAAGACAACTACAGCCATAGATAATTCAAAGGTCATGTCAATGTTAGAAAATTATATATTATAGAGCAATGAAACACATAGAATATTGCATAAATATAAACACAGAAAACGCATAAAACCAAAGAGACACAGATATATGTGGTTCACCCAATTTGGGCTATGTCCACCTCGAACAACCAGTCCTTCCTTTCTATTATCCAAAAAAATGAAGAGACACAACCTACAACAGCTCCATTGTAATATCCTCTATTTTCTCTCACAGTCTCACCTCTCTATTTCTCGCTCGGAGAATACACATCTATTATACAGCCTCAATACAATACCCTCATACAAAGAGAGGGGTTGCCTTCTAGGGAAAAAAACCCTAAACTAAACAGAAGTTCTATTGTCAGATCATCTGCCTAATGAACATCCCAGATTGACTAGAAATTACTATACTTTTACAAGGCAATTTTACATCTATTTTTAGCTTTGGGGGCACTGCCCCCAAAACCCCCACTGGGGATCGCTGGCCCCCGGACCCTCCAGCCGAGGGGGATCATCCCCCCCGAACCCTCGCGGGGAGTACAAGTCCCCCCCGCACCCCCCCACGTGGAGGGGTGTACAAACTTCCTGAGGTATACATCCAGCTGAAGCAAAGACCTCTAAATAATCATGATCCACACCCAACAATCTCCCACTTGGAGAATGATTGTAGCAACTCCACCGCTGCTTCATTTGCTAGAAAATGACTCCTCTTTGGACCTGGCTATTTCTCATCTTCATTGTCATCCTTGAAGACCAATTGAAACTGAGCATATTCTCAGTTTCTCCTTGGTTACAACTTTTATTAGCATATCTACAGGATTTTGGCTAGTGTGTATCTTTTCCAGCTTCAACTCTCCATCTTCCAACACTGATCATATGAAATGGTACTTGAACTGTATGTGTTTAGTCCTAGAATGAAATTCTGAGTTCTTTGAAAGATGAATGGCACCTTGGATATCACTGTATAATGTGCCCATATCATGCTCCTTACCCAATCCACCCATAAACCTTTGTAACCAAATCATTTCTTTACTAGCCTCTGTAGCAGCAACATACTCTGCTTCTGTCATTGAAAGTGAAACAACACTTTGGATTTTTGAAACCCAATTTACAGTTGTTCCACCTACAATAAATACATATCCTGTAGTGCTCCTCCTATTATCTCTATCACCTGCCATATTTGCATCAACATATCCCTGTAGAGAAATGTTTGAACCACCAAAGAATAATGCTTGATTTGTGGTACCTTTCAAATATCCGAGAATCCATTTCACTGCCATCCAATGTTCCTTTCCTGGATTTTTCATGTACCTTTTTACAACTCCCACTGCATGTGCAATATCAGGCCTTGTGCAGACCATTGCATACATTAAGCTTCCAACTGCTGATGCATATGGAACTTTAGACATATTATCCATGTCTTCTTGGGTCTTTGGGCACATTTCCTTGCTAAGTTTGAAATGGCTAGCAAAAGGTGTACTAACTGGTTTTGCATTGTGCATGTTAAATCTTTTCAACACCTTTTGTATGTACTCATTCTGAGACAATTTTAATTTACGATTTTTCCTGTCTCTAGTTATTCTCATACCAAGGATTTGTTTTGCAGCTCCCAAATCCTTCATTGCAAATGAATTTTCCAATTTTATTTTGAGCACATTTATTTCCTGCATGTTAGACCCTGCAACAAGCATGTCATTCACATACAATAACAATATAATATAGCTGCCATCATTTTGCTTTTCCAGATAAACACAATGATCAGAGTAACATCTAGTATAACCTTGTTCAGACATAAACTTGTCAAATTTTAGATACCACTGCCTTGGAGCCTGTTTTAAGCCATGCAAGCTCTTCTTCAACTTGCACACTAGTTTCTCCTTCCCTTTCACTTCATATCCTTGTCGCTGCTACATATATATCTCTTCTTCCAAATCCCCATGGAGAAAAGTTGTCTTTACATCTAACTGCTCAAGATGCAAATATTCAACTGCTACTAAACTTAAAATAGTTCTGATTGAAGTCATTTTAACAACAGGAGAAAATATTTCATCAAAATCAATACTTTTCTTCTGTGCAAATCCCTTCACCACAAGTCTAGCTTTGTACCTTTGTTTTCCTCCATCTTCTTCCTTTAGCGTGTAAACCCATTTATTCTTCAATGTAGTTTTTCCTACAAGAAACCTAACTAAGTACCAAGTCTGGTTATGCATTAACGAGTCCATCTCTTCTTCCATGGATAGCTCCCACTTCTTCCTGCTTTCAACTTGCATTGCTTCTTCATAACATTCAGGTTCACCAGAATCAGTCAACAATAAATAATATAATGAAGGATAGTATCGTTCAGGGGGTATACTTATCCTGGTAGATCTTCTAACACCACTTTCAGGTGTTTGGGGTGCCTGTTTCTATTGTGGTGGTTGTTGCTGTTGTGGTTGTTAATTATTATTATTTTCAGGCACCTTTACTTTTTCAGTGATCTCATTAAGAACTGTGTATTCCTTGTTTTCTTTTTCTTGTTTCTTTTCCTGCAACTGATTCTTATACAATACCTTTTCATTGAATATTACATCTCTACTCCTAATGAT
>APFE031509239.1:233237-243496 GCA_000404065.3 Pinus taeda | reverse complement strand
TTTAAAAAAGAGTAGTTTACCTTTTTACCTGTCCATGCTTCCTCTGGAACACCACCATCCAAGGAACTTGAAGGCCTTTTGTTTATTAGATAAACAATAGTATCTACAACGTTTGCCCAAAATTGTAAAGGCAATCCTACATGCAATCTCATGCACCTTTCACGCTCCATGATTGTTCTGTTCATTCTTTCTAACACACCATTTTCTTGTGGTGTTCTTGGAACTATCTTCTCTTTGTGAATTCCATGCTCTGAACAATACCTATCAAACTCTTTGTTGCAATATTCACCTCCATTGTCTGATCTCAGACACTTCAATTTCTTTCCTATCTCAATCTCAACCAAAGCTTTCCATTTCTTGAAAGTATCTGTTAGCGCTTGAAATTTCACCTCAGGCTGAAAAAGGTAAACTCCAAGGCAACATCAAACCACTTAGCCTCATAGCTAGCCCTACAGGGCAGGAGAGGGCTCTCTCCGATCTATATCGACAAAAAAGTCTTCAAAGGGACTGAGATGACCAATAAGGAATACTGATTTTAGGCTAGTAAATTGATAAAAAGGGTTTTTAATAAAATTATGGGGTTTTTTCTGGGTTGCATGGGCAAAGTAACAGCTTGAGCAAAGAAATGTAATCAAGAACACGGATTATCCTCTGAGGCAAGGTAGGCAAGAAATTTAACATCAAATTGAGATTAAATGGAATGGCAAGACTGCTGAGGAGCTGACAAGGGCATAGAAGATGAATCCTTGTCAAACAGAAGAAAACATTAAATATGAACAAACTTATAGGCAAAGCATAAAATATTATGAATTCTACCTAAACACTTCATTTATTCAATTGGAAATGATCATGAAGCGAAATGAAAACATAACAGGTCACATATGAAACAGAAGGAAAACTTATACTAAATTTTCATACCACAGGAATCTCAGAAGCCAACGCTGTGTATTTTCATTAAAATCTCTGTCAAAAAGCTATACAATGACACTCGGTTTTCCTCCACTAGCACTCAGAATTCTCCCTCTCCACTCTTCTTTACAAATGTTTTTTTTAATACAATAAAAAGCTCAGGAGAAAACCGATCCATGAAAGGATCAAACTGTTTCAACTGACATTATGAAAAATAGTAAAAAGACACTCATTGGTTCCTAAAGAAAAGTGCTGCATTTTCTGTGACCAATACAAAGGCGGAAACTGTAGTGTGAACCCTCCAAATCATAACTGAAGACTAGGATAAGCAATCTGTCCCTATTTTTCTGCTCAGGTTGAGAATCCTCTGTTTAAATTATGACTTTGACTTTACTTTGCATTTGAATAAGAACTAAAACAAAAACAACGTAATATCTTCTTCAATATTAGCGCGTAGACCAAAAGCTTTTCCCTACAGGTCGATGAAAACTAATGAGCTGTTTCAACTATAATTTCCAGAATAGAAAGAGTCATCCATTTTTCCTAAAACAGAGCATTGTTTCCCTTGAATTCCTCTGATGACTATTTAAGAGATAAATGTCGGAGCGCAGATCCCTTTGAATCATTAACTGAAGTCTTTGGAACAGGAATCGAATCCTATGTCTTCTGCTGTTTTGGCTCCGTTTGAATAGCGCTCTTTTGTATGCCTTGATTCAGATAGGATACACAAAGCATTCATTGGAACAGTCTTGAAGCAACGTTATGGTACATGGACACTAATTTGGTATCCAGAAATTTGGCATACCACTTAATGCACATAATCTCATGTTTAAAAGTGCTGCTGCAAGATACTTTAGAATCATTGAAAATCTCCATAAAGGATTGCTTCAACTTGTGAGTATTCATCGAGGACAAGTGCTTGAAAATTCAATTGCATCTCCTTCTGAACAGTTTCATCCTCTGATATCATGCGTACACTTAATACTTGCAATGCTTCCATTGCAGTATCAATAAGACCTCTGTCATAATATGAATAAAAGACATGTATGCATGTTTCTGGATTTGGTTGAATATTTTCACGATGCATATGCTCGACTAGTAATTTTAATTATGTCAAGACGTCCTCTAAAAGAAGCTGGCCTAAGAATGGTGTTATAAGACAGAACATCCGAATGAACTCTCTAATCTTTAATTTCATTAAAAAGATTAATGGTTTTTTCAAAATCACCATTTTCCAAGGCTATCTTCATCAGGATTGAGTAAGTACAAGCATGAAATATGAATCCATCCTGCAGCATTGTGTCCATCACTACACGGGCAGACTGTAAACTCCTGTAAGGTTGTAGTAATCCATGATAATATGGTATGTTACTGCATCAGGTTTGAAACCGAACACTTTCATCTTCTCAAAAACATCGATGGCTACATCCCTTTCTTTTTCCTCAACAAGTGCATGAAGAACAGTATTGTACACATTTATTCCATGCAATGGAGCACTTCGAGCATCTCTACTATTGAAGTGATCTTCTACAAGATGTAAATACTGTAGCAATTCTTTGACCATACCTTCTGCTCCAAGAGCCTTCAGCAGAGTATGCATTGAATTTTCACTGTGTTCAACACTGTTTCTCCCCATGTCCATCTCTATTGCAGATATTATTTTTAAAACATCTTCCTGAGACTGTCGACTGCCTGATTCATATGGAGGATTTACACTCCCAAAACAAGAGAGTAGGAGTTCATATGTCATGATATTTGGCTTTACTTTAGCACGTTTCATTTTTGCTAACACGCGCAAAGCCCTTTCAGGTTCATCAGTATTCCGTGATGGCTTCATCTTACCATTTATAATTGGAAAAATTCTTCTTAGCAACCAATTATAATAGAATCAAGAATCCGTTGTAATTCTTTTGCTTCTACGCTATCCACACTTCCCATCGACAGCCGCCAATGTGACTTTTGCAAATGAAGTTTCAGGGAACTGCTACTAACACCTGCAATCTTGCCACAAATTGGGCAACTCCTCAAGCATGTGGAGACGTGAGTTTTGTGGCAACTCTGAATTCAAGACAGCAGATTTGATCCCAAACTGTTCAAGGAAGAGTTTCGACCTGAAACCCGTATCAATAGAATTAACAAAGATTAAAGCTTTCTTTTGAACCAATTCCAGCTTGAGAAGGGAAATAATGTAAAGTAGTTTGTCATGCACATCACATGAAATCCAAAATTGCTGCACACTATTGGGTACAACTCCATCATACTCGTTTCCTTCCACTTCAGTTAGTGTTAGAATTACAGGACTATGCAGCACAAGCTTTTTTATTTTCTCGACATCTTGAAGTTGTAGACATTAGGATGCACTGACAACGACGTGGAATATAATGAACTAGAGATTCAAGAAGATCTCATCTAAAACTAACGTAGCAAGTGACTCCTCAAGAGATGAAGACTGAAGAATATTTTTAGAAATACATGTCCCAATACAAGCTGGTGTTGCAACTACAATGTCTGGAGGCCCAACCATAGTAGCCCTAAAATCTGGCAGAAGCATGCTGCTCAGAATGAACTCTTGCCTCAAAGACATATTACTCATAGTGTTACTACTAACAAGCACAAAATCACCTCGGGTCACATTCCTCTAATCATAAGACGCAGGTCATTCCCGGCGCTAACACAATCATTTGATTCAATAGCTGTGACAATGAAGTTTGTTTGGGATTTCCAGTGAGACCATCTCCAAATAGCTTGTAATTTGCTTTGCCTGTAATTGCTGATGATGTTTTGTTTTATTTTGTTTGTGCTTTTGCAGATAGGAGCTGAGGAAGCTGCTGCCTTTTGAAGAGCTGGAGAATTTGATACATATTCTAAAAAACACATTTAATGATTTCTTCTTCAAAACAGGGTTTTGAAGAAGAATCAATCTCACACTGTCATACAAGATGGAGTCTAACATCGGCTCCACTTGGGATGGCAGCTGCCGCTTCTTGGAGGTGCCAAGAACCACAGAACTTTGGGAAAGCAGACAGTGCCTCCACCCATTGGGCAATGGAGTCCATTATTTCAACAAATCAACACAACTGAAGACTCAACTTATTAACTGGAAACTGACTGAATTAATTAAAAGATTGACGCAGCAAACCTCACACTAAAACTATAATGAAACTAGAACAAAATGATGCCTTATGGTTGCTTATTTATTTACAAAAGCTACCCTAATCTACTGTACAAACAATAGATCAGGTAATACTAAAATGCCAGATTAACCATTCAAGTAAACCTGAGAGTGATGCCGCTTTTGAATGCTTCCATCAGGATGGAGATGTTATTGCTGGCAGCCCTTCATGCACGTAATGAGCCTGGTCACGTACAAGACAACCTGATCTATCAATCAAACTGAAAAATGTGTCCATGTAAGTTTCCATTGCATCTCAGAAGCCAGATTCTGTTGGCTGCCCCAACTCTGCAATACATACTTCCAGCTGCACATTGTCAATGTAAACATCTGTAAGCAAGTATATTATTTCTTGTTTCGATGGAGGAAGGATTTCCAAGAACTTTTTAGGGTCTTGGAAATCGTATGACTGAATCTGCTCATCTAGACACTGAATCTCCTTCTCGATTCTTTCAACAATTAACTCGCAAAATTTAGTTTTGAACCGAGGGAACTTTAGAGATTTCAAACATTGAAGCAAGGCACTGAAAACATCTTCATCAAATTTAGCATCTGCTAACTCATTTCTTATTTCTTCTACAGCTTCACACAGGGTAAGGTTTGCCACATACCCTACCATTGCATGAATGAATCAACAAGCACTGGAATGTCTGGATCGAATTGGAGTCGCCAGGTGAATGGTTCAGCCTGCATATGTGTCTGATTGTTGTTTGATTGTATGTGTCAGATCTGTAATTTGATTTCATGTACTGGGACAAGACAATCAACAAGTTGAATTTTCTTCCCCAGTATGGTCGTCAATATGTTAGCGCTTGAAATTTCACCTCAGGCTGAAAAAGGTAGACTCCAAGGAAACATCAAACCACTTAGCCTCGTAGCTAGCCCTACGGGGCAGGAGAGGGCTCTCTCCGATCTATCTCGGCAAAAAAGTCTTCAAAGGGACTGAGATGACCAATAAGGAATACTGACTTTAGGCTAGTAAATTGATAAAAAGGGTTTTTAATAAAATGATGGGGTTTTTTCTGGGCTGCATGGGCAAAGTAACAGCTTGAGCAGAGAAATGTAATCAAGAACACAGATTATCCCCTGAGGCAAGGTAGGCAAGAAATTTAACATCAAATTGAGATTAAATGGAATGGCAAGACTGCTGAGGAGCTGACAAGGGCATAGAAGATGAATCCTTGTCAAACAGAAGAAAACATTAAATATGAACAAACTTATAGGCAGAGCATAAAATATTATGAATTCTACCTAAACACTTCATTTGTTCAATTGGAAATGATCATGAAGCGAAATGAAAACATAACAGGTCACATATGAAACAAAAGGGAAACTTATGCTAAATTGTCATACCACAGGAATCTCAGAAGCCAGCGCTGTGTATTTTCATTAAAATCTCTGTGAAAAAGCTATACAATGACACTCGGTTTTCCTCCACCAGCACTCAGAATTCTCCCTCTCCCCTCTTCTTTACAAATGTTTTTTTTAAATACAATAAAAAGCTCAGGAGAAAACCGATCCATGAAAGGATCAAACTGTTTCAACTGACATTATGAAAAATAGTAAAAAGACACTCATTGGTTCCTAAAGAACAGCGCTGCATTTTCTGTGACCAATACAAAGGCGGAAACTGTAGTGTGAACCCTCCAAATCATAACTGAAGACTAGGATAAGCAATCTGTCCCTATTTTTCTGCTCAGGTTGAGAATCCTCTGTTTAATTCTAACTTTGACTTTACTTTGCATTTGAATAAGAACTAAAACAAAAACAGCGTAATATCTTCTCCAATATTAGTGCGTAGAACAAAAACTTTTCCCTACAGGTTGATGAAAGCTAATGAGTTGTTTCAACTATAATTGCCAGAATAGAAAGAGTCATCCATTTTTCCTAAAACAGAGCATTGTTTCCCTTGAGATCCTATGATGACTATTTAAGAGATAAATGCTGGAGCGCGGATCCCTTTGAATCATTAACTGAAGTCTTTGGAACAGGAATCGAATCCTATGTCTTCTGCTGTTTTGGCTCCGTTTGAATAGCGCTCTTTTGTATGCCTTGATTTGGATAGGATACACAAAGTGTTCATTGGAGCAGCCTTAAAGCAACGTTATGGTACATGGACACTGATCTGGTATCCAGAAATTTGGCATACCACTTAATGCACATAATCTCATGTTTAAAAGTGCTGCTGCAAGATATCCTTTAGAATCGTTGAAAATCTCCATAAAGGATTGCTTCAACTTGTGAGTCTTCATCGAGGACAAGTGCTTGAAAATTCAATTGCATCTGCTTCTGAATAGTTTCATCCTCTGATATCATGCGTACACTTAATACTTGCAATGCTTCCATTGCAGTATCAATAAGACCTCTGTCATAATATGAATAAAAGACATGTATGCATGTTTCTAGATCTGGTTGAATATTTTCACGATGCATATGCTCGACTAGTAATTTTAATTATGTCAAGACGTCCTCTAAAAGAAGATGGCCTAAGAATGGTGTTATAAGACAGAACATCCGAATGAATTCTCTAATCTTTAATTTCATTAAAAAGATTAATGGTTGTTTCAAAATCACCATTTGCCAAGGCTATCTTCATCAGGATTGAGTAAGTACAAGCATGAAATATGAATCCATCCTGCAGCATTGTGGCCATCACTGCACAGGCAAACTGTAAACTCCTATAAGGTTGTAGCAATCCATCATAATATGGTATGTTACTGCATCAGGTTTGAAACCGAACACTTTCATCTTCTCAAAAACATCGATGGCTACATCCCTTTCTTTTTCCTCAACAAGTGCATGAAGGACAATATTGTAAACATTTATTCCAAGCAATGGAGCACTTCGAGCATCTTTACTATTGAAGTGATCTTCTGTAAGATGTAAATACTGTAGCAATTCTTTGACCATACCTTCTGCTCCAAGAGCCTTCAGTAGAGTATGCATTGAATTTTCACTGTGTTCAACACTGTTTCTCCCCATGTCCATCTCTATTGCAGATATTCTTTTTAAAACATCTTCCTGAGACTGTCGACTGCCTGATTCATATGGAGGATTTACACTCCCAAACAAAGAGAGTAGGAGTTCATATGTCATGATATTTGGCTTTACTTTAGCACGTTTCATTTTTTCTAACACTCGCAAAGCCCTTTCAGGTTCATCAGTGTTCCGTGATGGCTTCATCTTACCATTTATAATTGGAAAACTTCTTCTTAGCAACCAATTATAACAGAATCAAGAATCCGTTGTAATTCTTTTGCTTCTACGCTATCCACACTTCCCGTCGATAGCCGCCAATGTGAATTTTGCAAATGAAGTTTCAGGGAACTGCTACTAACACCTGCAATCTTGCCACAAATTGGGCAACTCCTCAAGCATGTGGAGACGTGAGTTTTGTGGCAACTCTAAATTCAAGACAGCAGATTTGATCCCAAACTGTTCAAGGAAGAGTTTCGACCTGAAACCCGTATCAATAGAATTAACAAAGATTAAAGCTTTCTTTTGAACCAATTCCAGCTTGAGAAGGGCAAGAATGTAAAGTAGTTTGTCATGCACATCACATGAAATCCAAAATTTCTGCACACTGTTGGGTACAACTCCATCATACTCGTTTCCTTCCACTTCAGTTAGTGTCAGAATTATAGGACTATGCAGCACAAGCTTTTTTATTTTCTCGACATCTTGAAGTTGTAGACATTAGGATGCACTGACAACGACGTGGAATATAATGAACCAGAGATTCAAGAAGATCTCATCTAAAACCAACGTAGCAAGTGACTCCTCAAGAGATGAATACTGAAGAATATTTTTAGAAATACATGTCCCAATACAAGCTGGTGTTGCAACTACAATGTCTGGAGGCCCAACCATAGCAGCCCTAAAATCTGGCAGAAGCATGCTACTCAGAATGAACTCTTTCCTCAAAGAAATATTACTCACAGTGTTACTACTAACAAGCACAAAATCACCTCGGGTCACATTCCTCTGATCATAAGATGCAGGTCATTCCCAGTGCTAATACAATCATTTGATTCAATAGCTGTGACAATGAAGTTTGTTTGGGATTTCCAGTGAGACCATCTCCAAATAGCTTGTAATTTGCTTTGCCTCTGATTGCTGATGATGTTTTGTTTTCTTTTGTTTGTGCTTTTGCAGATAGGAGCTGAGGAAGCTGCTGCCTTTTGAAGAGCTGGAGAATTTGATACATATTCTAAAAAACACATTTAATGATTTCTTCTTCAAAACAGGGTTTTGAAGAAGAATCAATCTCACACTGTCATACAAGATGGAGTCTAACAGTATCAAATACATCAAATTTATTTTTAATACAATAAATCCAAGTTTATCTAGTTGCATCATCAATAAAAGTAACATAATAACGAGAGCCACCGAGAGATGATACCTGAGCAAGTCCCCATACATCTGTATGCACAAGATCTAATTTTTTTCTCTTCTTTTCTTTCCCAACTCTGAGAAATCTGACTCTCTTTTGTTTTCCATAAATGAAATTCTCATAGAAGTCCAAATCAACATTCTTCAAACCAGGCAACAAAATCCTTGAGTGAAGAATCTTCATCCCCTTCTCACTCATGTGTCCGAGCCTATGATGCCATAATGCTACATTTGCTCCTTTGGAAGTGAAAGCATTAACAGAGTTAGAAATACCATTGCATAAATACAAAGTACCAACCTTTTCGCCTTTTTTAATTACCAGGGCTCCTTTGGTGACCTTCCAAGCTTATTTGTGAAAGTTGTCACACAACCTTCACCGCCTAACTGCCCTATTGAAATCATATTTTTCTTCAAATTTGGAACGTGCCTTACCTCCTTTAGTAGCCATTGGTTTGCATTCTGCTGTTTTACAAGAACCTTACCCATTCCAACAATTTTACAGTGTTTATCATCACCCAAATGGACTTGTCCAAAATCTCCTTGAACATAGTCATGAAAATATTTCTTATCAGGTGTGGCATGGAATGAGGCCCCTAAATCTACCACCCAAGAATCAGTAATATTTTCGAAAGAAAGAATCAAAGCATCTTGTAACACCTCACCTGTCACATTTGCTTCATGATTGTTTTCTTGTTGTGCATCTCCTTGAGTGAAGAATCTTCATCCCCTTTTCACTCATGTGTTCAAGCCTATGATGCCATAATGCTGCATTTTCTCCTTTTGAAGTTAAAGCATTAATAGAGTTAGAAATACCATTGCATAAATACAATGTACCAGCCTTTTTGCCTTTTGCTATTACCAGGGCTCCTTTGGAGACATTCCAAGATTTATCTATGAAAGTTGTCACACAACCTTCAACACCTAACTGCCCTATTGAAATCAGATTTTTCTTTAGATCTGGAACATCCCTTACCTCCTTTAATAGCCACTGGTTTCCATTCTGCTGTTTTACCAGAACCTTACCCATTCCAACAATTTTATAGGGTTTATCGTCACCCAAACGAACTTGTCCAAAATCTCCTTGAACATAGTCACGAACGTATTTCTTATCAGGTGTGGCATGGAATGAGGCCCCTGAATCTACCACCCAGGACTCAGTAATATTTTCGAAAGAAAGAATCAAAGTATCTTGTAACACCTCACCTGTCACATTTGCTTCATGATTGTTTTCTTGTTGTGCATCTCCTTCTTTTCCCTTCCGAGATCTACAGTCTTTCTTTAGGTGTCCTTTCTTTCCGCATTTCCAACACACTATCCCCGATCTGGACTTGGATTTGCCTTTTCTTGATTTACTGCGATATCCTGAGCTCTTTCCTCATTCCATTTTTCTTCCCCTGTACTCTGCACTCAAAGCATTACCCGATGTCTCACCGGAGCTTTTCCGTCGCATTTACTCACTAAGGATAGCACCGACAACATCATCAAACTTTAAAGTACTAGATCCAGAAACAGACTTACTAATGGCCATTACTAAACCATTCCAACTTTCTCGTAATGAGCACAAGAATAACAGAGCTCTAACTTCATCATCAAAGTTTACCCCTACAGAACATAACTGACTTGTAACAGTATTAAAATCATTTAAATGGTCTGCAATAGATCCACCTTTCGACATCTTCATATTAAATAACCATTTCATAAGTGTTGGGTTGTGCTATATTCTTTCCACATAGTTAACAAGGGGTTTGAGGGGTACCCGTAACCCCACTTTATGGGGTCCGGGGCA
>APFE031509239.1:95848-233227 GCA_000404065.3 Pinus taeda | reverse complement strand
CTTGTGGTGTTCTTGGAACTGTCTTCTCTCTGTGAATTCCATGCTCTGAACAGTATCTATCAAACTCTTTGTTGCAGTATTCACCTCCATTGTCTGATCTGAGACACTTCAATTCTTTCCTGTCTCAATCTCAACCAAAGATTTCCATTTCTTGAAAGTATCAAATACATCAGATTTATTCTTAATACAATAAATCCAAGTTTTTCTAGTTGCATCATCAATAAAAGTAACATAATAACGAGAGCCACCGAGAGATGATACCTGAGCAGGGCCCCATACATCTGTATGCACAAGCTCCAATTTTTCATTCTTCTTTTCTTTCCCAACTCTGAGAAATCTGACTCTCTTCTGTTTTCCATAATGCAATTCTCACAGAAGTCCAAATCAACATTCTTCAAACCCGGCAACAAATTCCTTGAGTGAAGAATCTTCATCCCTTTTTCACTCATGTGTCGAAGCCTATGATGCCATAATGCTGCATCTGCTCCTTTGGAAGTTAAAGCATTAACAGAGTTAGAAATACCATTGCATAAATACAATGTACCAACCTTTTCGCTTTTTGCTATTACCAGGGCTCCTTTGGTGACCTTTCAAGCTTTATCTGTGAAAGTTGTCACACAACCTTCACCGCCTAACTGCCCTGTTGAAATCAGATTTTTCTTTAGATCTGGAACATGCCTTACCTCCTTTAGTAGCCATTGGTTTCCATTCTGCTGTTTTACAATAACCTTACCCATTCCAACAATTTTACAGGGTTTATCATCACCCAAACGAACTTGTCCAAAATCTCCTTGAACATAGTCATGAAAGTATTTCTTATCAGGTGTGGCATGGAATGAGGCCCCTGAATCTACCACCCAGGAATCAGTAATATTTTCGAAAGAAGAATCAAAGCATCTTGTAACACCTCACCTGTCATATTTGCTCTTCATGATTGTTTTCTTGTTGTGCATCTCCTTCTTTTCCCTTCCGAGATCTACAGTCTTTCTTTAGGTGTCCTTTCTTTCCACATTTCCAGCACACTATCCCCGATCTGGACTTGGATCTGCCTTTCCTTGATTTACTACAATATTCTGAGCTCTTTCCTCTTTCCGTTTTTCTTCCCCTAGACTCTGCACTTAAAGCATTACCCGATGTCTCACTGGAGCTTTTCCGTCGCATTTCCTCACTAAGGATAGCACCAACAACATCATCAAAATTTAAAGTACTAGATCAAGAAACAGAGTTACTAATGGCCATTACTAAACCATTCCAACTTTCTAACAATGAGCACAAGAATAACAGAGCTCTAACTTCATCATCAAAGTTTACCCCTACAGAACTTAACTGACTTGTAACAGTATTAAAATCATTTAAATGGTCTGCAACAGATCCACTTTCCGACATCTTCATATTAAATAATTGTTTCATAAGAAATACCTTGTTTGAGGTTGAGGGTTTTTCATATAGTTTCGCCAACGCCTTAATCAAACCCTCTATCATTGTTTCCTTCGAAATGTTAAAGGCGACTGACACTGTGAGGCACAACCGTACTGTTCCGAGTGCCTTTCTATTGAGATGGTTCCATTCTTCATCGGTCATACCCATCAGCATCTTTGTTTTTCGCCCAATGGTAGGTACAGATCTTTCCGATATAGATAATCTTCCATCTGCATCTTCCACAGCGAGAAGTTTTGGTTGTTAAATTTCTCGACCCTAAACTTACCATCTTCCGCCATTGCTCCCACTCGAACGAGGAACCCTTCTTTCCTGCGAGTTTATTAGCCAAATAGACCTTCGGCTCTGATACCAGTTGTTAGAGAATTATATATTATAGAGCAATGGAACACAGGTAATATTGCATAAACATAAACACAGAAAATGCATAAAACCAGAGAGACACAAATATATGTGGTTCACCTAGTTTGGGCTATGTCCACCCCGAACAACCAGTCCTTCCTTTCTATTATCCAAAAAAATGAAGAGACACAACCTACAGCAGCTCCACTATAATATCCCCTATTTTCTCTCACAGTCTCACCTCTCTGTTTCTCACTCGGAGAATACACATCTATTATACAGCCTCAATACAATACCCTCATACAAAGAGGGGTTTCCTTCTAGGGAAAAAAACCCTAAACTAAACATAAGTTCTACCATCAGATCATCCTCCTAATGAAAAACCCAGATTAACTAGAAATTACTATACTTTTACAAGGCAATTTTACATCTATTTTTAGCTTCGGGGGCACTGCTCTCGAAACCCCTGCCAAGGGACCGCTGGCCCCCGAACCCTCTAGCTGGTGGGGGGATTGGCCCCCCCGAACCCCCACGGGGGGGCGACAAGTCTCCCCTGCACCCCCCCGCGTGGAGGGGTGTACAAACTTCCTGGGGTATACATCTGGCCGAAACAATGACCTCTAAATAAGCATGCTCCACACCCAACAGTGAAAAGGTGAAGGGTCACCTCCCCCATTTCTATATATGTACCCTCATGCATCCAATGATGGGAATTTTAGCGCTTGAGCTCTACTAATATTTAGATAGTTGTTTTTTATTAGGGATATGAAAAAATTCTGCTCTTGGCAACTTTTAGGTTGAGTGATAGTGAGGCTAGGGTTTTGTCTCGGAGATAATATGAGCAACCACATTCTACTATTGGATTTTTATGGGATTGTGGGTCTTGTTCTTGAGTCACAACATAATAAGAAGCTTTTCTCTCTTGCATTGATTCCGTGCATTTTCATAATATTTGTAATGGCTATCCAATACATTTATTGTGGGTGCATGTGTGGTTTCATATTCGTTATATGATAATGAACTACTTTATGGTGTATGAATCATATATTTACTTTTGAATGTTTCTCTCTTATTCCATGCAGATGCTAGTAACTAAATGTGAACTAATTTGTTGTTAAACCTCTACTACATTCTCATTTGTGTATGTCTTAGATGGTTTTATCTTACTAATCCTTCTTCAGATATACTCCTTGTTACTCTACTATGTCCTTGTACAATGTCCTGCTATTTTTCAATTGTGGGCATATTTCATCCTCATTCTCTAGGAACTTCACACTTGTCCTCACTCTAACTTCTCTGCATTTGACAACCAAAATTATAACGCACATGGTGGCAGACAGTCCCTCATACCTAACCCTGTGGATCCCATACCTAAACATTTTATCCTGAAATGGCTCCTTCTTGAATCCTTATTTCAGGTTTCTTTTCTGAAAAGATCAATATTTTAGTCCCTATCCAGCTATTCAATCTCTTGTCAAATAATATGTTTGATGGTGAGGGTGAAATCTCTACATCTGACATATCCTTCAATTTCTTGAAATTTGTATTTCTAACAATGTGCGTCATGGCAATGCCATATGCATATTTTTCACTCTTACTTTTCAAGTTCACATCAAATCATGGTGTAAAACCTTGCCATATACATCTATCCATTCTTTTGAATAATTCATATATGAGTTTGTGTCTAATTTTGAAGAATCTAGTTCTGAAAACTTATTTAAGGAAGTTAATGAGCTTAGAAAGAGATTGGATCTATCAGTGGTAGTTTTTTCTCAGAGATTTCTCAATGTTTTCTATAAAATTTTGAGAAAGATGAGGATCGGTATCATTTAATTAAAGAGTTTCCACATTTTTTTGGTCTTTTTGAGAGACTACTCAAGTGTGATCTTCAAATTGAAAAGCTATCATTAGATGTTTTTAGTGATCCACAAGTTATAAATAAGATAAACTTTGTTTCTCCTTTGTTATGCCAACTTGTAGTATACCTAGGGGGGATAATATTGGGTACAAAGGGAGGTACCTAAGGGAATAATGTAATAATGGGATGGGCCATAGTAATAAATAAGGTGGTTAACTCGTATCATGTAAGGGACCACAAGTAGTTAGCAATAATGTAATAAGCCCATGGTATTAGATAGATGGTATTGAGGGAACCATGGTAATGACCCATGGTATTGTATGTATGAGGTCTATAGAATCCCCATTAAGAGATGTCAAGGATTATTGTATGAACAGGCATATGGCTTGTGAAGTGTTCTCCTTCCTTAGGGAGTGAATGTATGGTGTTGCCCTACTCTAAGGCTTTGATTAATAAGGAAGCATTTCTATCTATTTCTATCTTATTATTTCTGGATATATTTGTATTCTCATATATTTTCAGGTTAGATCTATAACAAGTGGTATCAGAGCACTTTCTTGGGCAAAGTGGTAATATTTTTTTTTTTTTTTTAAATTTTTGCAGAAATTTTTTGGGGCGGTGAGTTTGCAGATCAGATCTGTACGTTTTGGTGCAAAATAAGTAAAATCTAATTGCAAATCTATATTTTTTGTGAAAAATACCCAAGTTCAAAAAAAAATCAGCCGAATCGAAGTCTGTATGAGGGAGATATTGCTGATTTAAAAATCAGTTGGGTTGCAGACATTTTTTGTGGGCGACGAGTTTGCAGAGAAGATCCATAAGTTATGGTGTGAAATATGCAGAATCTAATTTCAGATCTGGATTGTTTGTGAAAAAATACCGAAGTTCAAAAAAAAAAATCAGTTGAATCGGGGTCCGGACGAGGGAGATATCGTTGATTTAAAATCAACTCTTTTTTCATAAATGTTTTGTGACGGTAGGACAGTTGCATCGTAGATCTGAAATTCCAATGCCTAGGTCGAGATTCTACCACATGGGAAGATGTAAAATGGTTGTTCCATTTCCAGAAACAGGTCATAATAGGGATTATGAGAAATATTGACAAAATTATGGCCATTTCAAATTTTCTCCAAGTAAGCGATTTGTTTTACAAACCCTCTTCATGGCTTATAACAATAAGTTTTTTAAAGGACAACATGATTGGACTTCTATTGAAAATTTTATAGCATATCATAAGTTGGACCGTCCAGGGTGTTGGAAGGACAAAATAGGGTCTTATTTGAGAAATGATGCCGCTATATGGTGGCAATCATTTGACAGTGAGTTTTTGAAGTAGTGTAGCGTTGATGTAATAGAAGAACTACTTTTTGATGAGTGGTCTCGTACTAGAAAGGAGAAAACCACAAAACCTAGCAAAGATTTCATTGGTATAGGAAAGAAGGAAACCAAGAAACCTAAAGGGTTATTTTCCACTAGTATCTCCTTATTGCAGGTTCATGGATTGATTTAGAACGAGAAGATCGTTGTGTTTATAAATCCTAGTTGCAAGAATAATTTTATCAATGTTAATTTGGCAAACAAATTGCAAGTTCCAGCAAAACACATTGAAAACATACAAGTTGATAATGAAGATGTTCAAGTTTATAAAGATTTTAAGCCTTCTATGGATAAGTATGTGTTGCATTGTGACTTTTATACTTTAGATATGGATAACATATATGTTGTTTTGGGATATCCTTGGATGGAATCTGTGGGTACTTTCAATATTAATGTGCAAAAGAAATTCCCAAAGCTCTGGTATAAAAAGAAGAAAATTACATTAGAGGATATTTCCATTAAGACCCAAGCAGAGACTATGGAGGCAGAAGCACAAAGCTCTAATGACACTTACACATCAAATGATGAGCCTTTTATGGTCAACAACCAAACACAAACATCAAACCAGGTACAAGAAAACAGGTACATTCCAAGGAGGCTGAAGCAGAAACTATTACAGGTACTGATGCATCAAATGAGGACTCAGTGGTTGAAGTATACCTAGGGGGGATAATATGGGATACAAAGGAAGGTACCCAAGGGAATAATGTAATAATGGGAGATAAGAAACAATAGCAGGCACCACAACATCTACCAGATACCAATCAGGCTCCATTAGGTGGTGAATTAAAGAAAGATACACCGTTGGTTAACACTTCAGCATATCACCACCCACGTCACCCCGCAAGAAAACAACCCATAAGATGGCAAAGAATTAACCACATAGACAACAATCCCTGCATGATAGATAGAGAGGGGCGACGATCCACCTACTACACATCAACATAGAAGAGCCACCAGGGTCAACTTCCATCTCAAGCGAGCGAGGCACCAACTAGATCAAGGGTTCACCTTTCTCTTGGATGACTAGATGTACATGCATGGTACCAGTGGACTACTCTTTTGAGTAGATCTTATTATTTGTGTTCTTCCCATGTTTCAGGGACGAAACATGTTAAGGGGGGTGTAATGTAGTATACCTAGGGGGGATAATATGGGGTACAAAGGGAGGTACCCAAGGGAATAATGTAATAATGGGATGGACCATAGTAATAAATAAGGTTGTTAACATGTATCATGTAAGGGACCATAAGTATTTAGTGATAATGTAATAATCCCATGGTATTAGATAGATGGTATTGAGGGAACCATGGTAATGACCCATGGTATTGTATGTATGAATAGAGGCTAGAGACTCCCCATTGACAGATGTCAAGGATTATTGTATGAACAGACATATGGCTTGTGGAGTGTTCTCCTTCCTTAAGGAGTGACTGTATGGTGTTGTCATACCTTAAGGGTTTGATTAATAAGGACGCATTTCTATCTATTTCTATCTTATTATTTCTAGGCATACTTGTATTCTCATATATTTTTAGGTCAGATTTATAACACAACTTTTGTTTCTTTTTCATATGTAAGTCAAAGAAAATATCAGGCCTTGGAGGAGAAAACAATCACATCCAACCTCTCTCATCCTCCTTCATCCTCATTTCCCAATGAAATAAGTTCTTGTAGTAGCATTCAAATCTCTTTTCACATGAAAAAGAGCAAAGTTGTTTTTCTTTAGAAGATGCAATAAACCCTATTGAAGTGGGAAAGCTCAAATTGAAATCAGTATGCCTTCTCTTGATTATTGTGTTGATGAATTTCAAATTAATTCTAGTTATCTTCAATCTTATCATGATATACATTTGTCTTTACTTCTTTTCTATGACAGAGACCTTGTCTCGTATAATGTTGAATGTTCAAATAGTTCCATAGGCCATAGCACGAAGGATGATTCACTCCTTAATCAAGAAGATACAAAATTTGAATCAAATTTGAGTGATGTTTCTTTGAGAGATTCTTTTATTCTTCTTTCATATTCTACTCACTACTACCTGTATCCAAACTTTTTTCTGAACTAGCTACACTAGTAGTCATTTCAAATCTTTTAGATTCTCATTTTGCTGGTCTAAATTATGATCAAGTACAAGTTGGTGCTGTCTCACATTTGGAAGAGGAAAATAATAAGAATGTTTCCCATCTTTCTTCTAGTTTGCAATCCATTGTATGTGAGGAAGGAAATCACATGACTCAACTCTTTTGTGAAACTTATTTGGTTTATTCATCTTCATTCTTAATCAATGAATAAGCTTGTCTGTTGAATTATCAATCTAATATTACCCAAGCATTTCATCAAGCTAGTGGCTTTGTAAAAAATCATCTCATTAACAATGACTGATACATCCGATGATGGTTGTCCACATATTTTTGTTGATTTTAACAACCCTCCAAAATCTGATCATCCAGTATGGGATGAAGACAATTACCTAGGTCAAATCATCCATGGTCTCCCTCCAAATGATTCATTTCCATCTTTAACATTGAAATAATCTTATGCTTTGAACTTGTTAGGTAATTTAAGTTCATTTAGATGCTGACATTTATTGACACATCATCAACTTCAGCATGGTCTTCGGATCTTGCTCACTTGATTGTCGAACCAATTACTTGAAACTATGCATAAAAGAGGTACACCATAGCCACGTTGACCACAAATTTGACCAATGAGATACACTTATCCTGTGAGCTCCCATATGTAACCCATAAATGGACCTCCATATTGATGACATTTGGAAACTTCTCTTTTGATTAATTTGTTCTATAACACATGCGAACCTATAGAAATTTGGATTTGGCTACGAAAATTCAAGTTAGTTGCAGGAAGTGCACATTTCAGTAGTTATAGCATTGTTTAAATCAATTTCATAAAAAAACATATATTTTGAGCTGATGATGGATGATTACCTTTTCAATGTAACTTGCATGACTTGAATGAATTTTAATCCATGAAAATATGAAATGAAGTAGAGATGTATAATAAAATAGGTGGATAAAGGGAAGATGGACTGTCAAAAGGAGGACAATTTGTAGGTTCAACATTCCCCCACGTTGAAGGTGTTGCATGTCGTCATGCACAAAATTTCAAAATCTGCAGTGTTTCCTTTCAGAGTACCGCCTCTGATGCTTGAATCAAAACATATAAATTTATTTGTGCTCCTTTTCTCTTTATGTTCAACAACCACCTTGGTTTTCTCATCAAGAGATTTCCCTGTAATCCTCTGATTTTCTATCTAAGAACCTTATTGTTTGCTTTGAGTTCTTTTATTTTTCTTGTACCAATAACACATCCTGAGTAGAATAGTGTCACTCTAAGCTTTTCACTTCATTCTCATCATCTATTTGCTTATACAATACTTCTGCTTCATAAACCTCCTACTTCAAAGCTTTAATGATTTCTTTATCTCTAACAGAAGGAATATTGACTTCTTGCGCAGGTAGATCAAACATAGGAGTATCATCATGTAAGACATCATCATGAAATTTTGGTTCTAGGGGATAATTTACCTTTTGTTGTGCCTCTTTCTCTAATGTCTTAAAATAATCATAGGCCTATTCTTGGACGAAGTCAACTTCTGGAGTCTTCCTTGTGGAGGCCTTCGCTGGTTCTTCTTCTGCTTAATCAATTCTAATGATCTTGGGTGGACTCTGTCTGATTTGTTTGGTCATACTTCTTATTATTCTTATTCTCTTCCTCATTGGCTGCATAGATTCCACTGTATTATGAACATTTTTCCTCTTGTTGTTATATTTCTAAGATTTCTTTTTTTTTCTTCAATCACTTTATTATTTGTTGGCTTTATTTCTTCTAAACTTTTCCAATTCATTCTTCTCTACATTTTGATTTTGTGACTTCTTATTTGGTATGTCTTTGGAATATTTTGCATGCTTCATCCATTCATTGAGTGGAATATTATCTTCTGCATCCTCAATATTTGGAACCTCCATCTCTGTTGTGGCTTCCACAAATAAATTTTCATGTTCCTCTGCAATGAAAGACTCCATTATCCTCAACTTTATGTCCCCAATTTCTACCTCCACTCCATCAAAGGCCCGAGAAAATGATCTAGATACCTCAATTTCATACCCATTAAACTTCTCAAAGAACATGATCCATCCTACCTTCTACAATTGTTCTCAGACTTGAGGATAAGCACTAAGAAAATTTACTCCAACTAGTTCATGACGAAAAATAACCCCCAATGTTTTGAAGAAGAAGTTTCACCTCCAAATTATCTCTTTCAATAGGGTTTCAATGGAGAAATGAACAATGTAATGGATGAAATTTGAGAGTGGTAAGGTTAAAATGACATGAATGGCTTAATGCAGTGGTAGTATTGAAGTAGAACCCTCCCTTTTTAATTCATGATTACCCATGATTTATTTGGATTGATCCATTGAGATCTCCATAATTTGTGAGATTCAAATTATTTGCATGTGATAAGAGGAGTTTATGATATGATGGAATTCCATTAGGATTATGAAGTGACAGGATGTGATTGAAATCATAAAATAAATGCAGTTCATTAATTCAAAGGTTTATCAATAATATGCTAATAAATCCATCAACTCAAAAATCTATAATTTACTTTAATGAAACCAATTCACCATTTCTATAGTTACCTTATGATGCATCCTCACTTTGATGTATTAATTTCCCTTTCTTGCAGGTCAATAATACCTTGGAAGAATTGGCTATGGAATGTCGAATTAGATGAAGAATGTTGACAATTATACAATTTTATCTTTAATCATGTTGGTTGCTGCTTTAAGTCTTGCTGATGCTAAATGCTAACAGTGGTTGATGATGTTGCTGACTGCTAATAGGTTCTCTTTAAAATGGAAACAAATTCTTCAAAGAAATTTATTGCAACTTAAAAAATTATTTTGCAAAGAAGAAAGGGAATAAAATAAATGGGGAAAGGAAGGGAAATTAGAAAATATAAGTTGCCAACAATTCCTTGGTTTTCAACTAAGATTTTATGCATAGAAATTCCAACAATGTTGGTTTTCATAACTATGCTTTTATTATTATATTATTTTTTTCTTCTTCTTTTTTTCTCTTTTTATTTTAAGAAAAAGAAATTACACTTCTTTTGGTAATAGAGGAGAATAGTCTCTTTTTTCTACCAAGTTTAGATCAGATGGTTAACAAACTCTTATCTTGTCATAGGCTTATGATATAACTTTAAAATGTTCCCATTGACAAGGAAGGTGACCCCTTCTTCATCAATAGTCTTAATTCTAACTGCTCCATTATCAAAAAACAATTTCTCTTTCATAAGGACCAAGCGAATGTGTTTGAAATTTCCCTTGAAAATTCTTAAACATGGAATCAACGAGAAGAGCCCAATCACCTAGCTTGAAAATTTTGAATTTGTTGAATTTATCATGCCACCTGGTCCTTTTTTGTTGGATTATTCTTGTTCTTTATATGACATCTTGTCAGATCTTGTCTAATTCATTCAATTTTGCCAACCTTTGCTTCTGGGATTTAGAGAGATCAAGCCCCCACTTTTCTGTTTTCTTGAATGTTTCCATTTGGAATTCAATAGGAAGCAAATCTTGCTTCCCATAGACAAGCTCATAAGGAGTGTGTCGAGTAGTATTTATCCATGTGGTGCGATATGCCTAGAGTGCTTTTGGAAGTCTATCTTCCCAGTCCCTTCTATGCAGATGTACAATCTTGGTCAATATAGCTTTAGTTACTTTATTGGTGGATTCCACTTGCCCATTAACTTGTGGATGGTATGGAGTATATTTGTGGTGTCTGGTCTTATACTGCTCCATAATCTTCTGCACCATTTTAGATGTAAATTAGCACCCTCATATGTTATAATTTCTCTTGGAACACCAAATAGAGTGAAAATATCCTTAAAAAATGTAACTACAATATTTTCAGTAGCAAAAGTGAGTGGCTTAGCTTCTACCCATTTTGTAACATAATTTGTTTAAACACGTATATGCCTCTCTTGTTTGGTTGGAGGATTTATGGGTCAAACAAAATCTAGAGCCCATTTTTCAAAAGGCTCCATTAGTACCTATGGTTGTAGAGGCATATTGTCTAATTTAGTAGGTCTCCACATTCTTTGACATCTATCAAATCTTTGAACATATTCCTTGGCATCCTTGAAAAGGGAAGGCCAATAATATCCCAAAAGAAGCACTTTCTTGTAGTCCTTTTATCAACAAAGTGTCATTCTAGATTATTTTTGGGAGTTAATATCATAAAGTCAACATGATACTCCCATGAATCTAAGGATACTTATACATCTTATAATACACCATCAGGGTTGATAATAGAGCTAAGTGCTAATTGCAATAAAGTTGGGGTATAAGATTGGTTAAGTTTAATTGATCCATGGTATTATTACTCATGATATTAATAGATGCACCTAAGTCAATCGAAGTGTTTGGAATTTCAATATGTTGATATGAATTTTCACAATGAGGCTACCTGGATCTAAATATTTTTCAATTATTAGTTTCCCCATCCTAATATGTACGATTTTTCCTACCAATTGATTTTTTTTGATGTATTTTATTTTTCTTCCTGGTTTCTTGATACACAATTCCGTTATTTTCTTTGCAAAAATGGATATTTCCTTTATAGATTGAAGTAATGGAATTTTGATGCATATATTTTTCAATTCATCTAGCATGTTATAATCAGTTAAAATTATTTTGCTATTCCTTTATCAATTTGATGTCTCTTGGTAAAGGGAGGATTTTGTAAAGAAACAAAGGGTTGTTCAACTATAGGAATTGTAGGAGTTGATTTTATCTTATTTTGATCTAATTGTGTAGGAATTTCTTCCTTTGGAGAGGCCTTTTCTTGATCAGGAGATGTCTCCTTTTCAGGAATTTTATCCTCTTTATACTTTTTGATGACAACTAGGGGTGCTATCTTTTACAATACTTGACCAAATCTAAGTTGGACATCATCTAAATCTAGAGGAGCTATGATACAAGCTTGAAAATTTTGAGCCTCAACTTTATGGATGGGTTGTTGTTGACGTGTTTTATTATTAGGATTGGGGAGTGGTTGTACAAGTAGTTGATTAGATTTCTGAGGAAATGAACTAGATGGTAGTGGAAGTGGTTGACTTGAAATTAATTTAGGTTGAAATTGTGGTTGGATAGATTGTGGAGGTTGGGGAGGAGAATAATACTAAGGTTGGTATTGAGGGTATGACTGTTGGAAAGCTTGAGAATACTAGGGATTTCTACCATAAGAACCTTGCCATTCATGTGACCAATATGAGTTTTGTGGTTGAGGTGACCAAGTTTTCCATGGTAAGGGTGTATTCTAATTACTTTGTGGTTGTGCATAAGATTGATATTGTGCATTCAGATATTGTTCCATACTTGTTTGCCGAAGCTGCCAAGGTCTTCTAAGAGTAACATAGCAAAGTAGTTCAATTTGACTTGTCCCAACTTCTTCTTGGAAAATAACTTTAAGTCTAGGTATTGAAGGGCACTACTTTGTAGCATGATTTTATGTACATATAACACATATTTCAACACTATCAAGAGGGCTTTCTCATAATGAATGTTCTGTCATACATCTAGGACAAAAAATAGACAATGCAACATTTTTTTTCTTTTTGTTTGTTTTGTACTCTTTTCATATCTAGTTGTTCACTAATATTTCCAAGAATATAAGTTTTAAAGTTATCAAACAAATTACCTAATTCTGCTCTACTTACTGTTCCAGATGTAAATTTTCTTACCCTTGACATAATTGGATTGTTAGTTTTTGGTAGCATCAGAGGTGCTCGAGTCATGAAAATTTGTGGAGAGGCTAAGGCACGTGAGTTCTAAATAACTCAGAAACGGTTTGGTGAAATTACACCTGGATTGTATTATATTAAAATAATTAATATTTTAATGAGGTTCCTAAGTCTAAACTTAGGAAAATTAGAATATTAATGGGTATTAATCAAAATATGGGTGAGAATGATCTAAAAGGCAGATCAAGTCATGTTTTAATCTTAGCTGTTGATTAGAGATTAATCTCAATCATTTTAGACTCAAAGAGAAAAGTATAAGAAGGAGACCTGGGGTTCATTTAGAAACACACACAGAGAGAACAAATTGATCTGGAGTTCGATTTCTGGGGCTAGGAAGTTGAGAAATTTGAACTAGGTGATCAGTTGCAGTAGAGGGGAAGGGATAGTTTAGGAGTACTAATGGAGAGGCAGAGAGAAGCTATTGGAGGTAGCGAAGTAGCTAAGAAAATTGATGCTAGGCCAATCTGGGCCTACACAGATCTGATGCAAAGCCAAAAGGGCTAGCGCAAACACTGAAGTTTCCCTTCACATAGAAAGCTAGAACTGCTAGGAAACTGCCAGAACAATCGTGAAGGTTGACGCAATGGGTAGAAGAGACAACACAGAGCTGAAAAGAGCCTATAAGGCCGATGCAGGGCCTATGCAGGGCTAGTGCAGAGGTAGCTGAGGTTAGCTGATTTTTCTGCCGGATCAGCCGGAATCTACCTGGTGAAGTGAGGTAAAACTCACTCAATTTTTCCGCCATTGTATTTTCTCCGTCACTAGTTTTCTGGGAGGGAAACCAACATTTGTATTCAAAACTACTGCTTAATAATAGAAAACCCTCAGAGCTACTGCACCGATTTTAGTGTAGGTTGCAGAAGTAATTTGCTTCAGTATTTAGAGAATAACTTGATAATGTATATTAAAATCAAGTAGGTGAAGTAGATTCAAGTTTGTTGTAGTAGGGGTTCCTTGAGGATTGGGAATTTTCACATGGATCTCTTGGAACCTTGCCATGTTTTCATTTTCCTCTTGAAATGTGTTTGCATGGTTCACAAATATCTTGAAATGACAATTGAGAAACATTTCCTTTTCCCATCAGGTTAAGAAGATCATTCCATCCATCCCTTATGAAACTTAGTAAGAGAGTTTTTAACGTGTCTTCCTCTAAATTATGCAATTTAGCTCTTTTGACATTATAGAGAAACCTCTCCACAAAATCTTCAAGGCCTTCATCCAGGATTTTTGGGCCATCTTAAAAAATTCATCCTTAAGGTCACGGTGTATGCAACAATCTTTGCATTTTTCAAAAAATATTATTTTCATATCATCCCATGTCCTTATAGAATGCATTCCTAGACCCATGAACCATTTGAGAGCCCCATCTTTTAAAGTAGTAGGAAACAATTCCAGTTTTTGAGTATCAAGCAAATAGTCATATGATCTACACAATACATCAAACTCAAAAGGAAATTTTTTTGGATATTCAGTTCTTAGCCCGTGGAAGTTAGGGAGTATAGATAGAGAGATGTTTTTCATGGTAGCAGTGGTATATGATCTAGAATATGGAATCCAAAAGGACCCTATTCATTGAAATCTCCATCATCTCCCCTTCCTCCTCTACCACCTCGACCTCCTTTACCATTTCCTCCTACTCTACCTCTTCCTCCACTAATTCTTAGTATTTCCTCTCCATTATTTACTTCTCCTTCTTCACGTTCCATTGTATATTATTCAGAGCTAATATAAGGTTCGATGATAAGGTTGTATTCAACTAACTCTTCTTCCTCTTATTCCTTTACCGATGGTAGTTCAAGAAAATTTTCTTCTTCTTCTTCCTCTTCACTAGGTACCTCTAACTCTTGTCTTATGAGTTTTTCATCTGTTGAATAAAAAAATATGAATCTTAAGCTGGAGATGTAAGTTCTTCTACCACATCTTCTGTAGATGAAGTTTGTGAGTCCCTAGGTTGAAGTTTTGACCTATGCAGTTTACAATGTCTTGTTCTACCTGCAAATGATGGAATGCATATGTCAGAATGTGTTGTGGCACTATGTGGTCTAGTGGGGTTGGTGATGTTGGTATTGAAATATGTCCTCTACTTACAAATCTACCCCTAGAATCTAGTTCTCTATACATGCGTCCTAAATGATTTTAATATGAATTAATTATGGAGCTAAATAATGGATGCAAGTATGATAAAATGAAATTTGTGACAACTTTAGTTTAGAATGAACCCTACAATCATGATGTGCAGGTTCTTACCTCTTGTATTAGCTCTCTTTCTAAACAAAGTTGTGTGAGTGAAAAGGCATCCTAAATTAAAAGTGAACATCTATGTATACTTCCCCAAAAGTGATGCTAAAAATGTTGGGTAATTCAATTGTTGGTTAATCTACTTTGCATTGAATTATCAATCAAGGGTTTGTGAATTTGAAATGAAGGACATGGGACTCATGCACTACTTCCTCGATTTGGAAGTATGGAAAGGAGATAGGGAAATATTTGTCTCTCAAGGCGAGTATGTAAATGAGATACTGAATAATTTCTACATGGAGAGTAGAAAAACCATGGAGACTCCTCTTGTGACCAGTTGGAGGCTACAATTTATCGAAAACTTGTGGGTTCACTAATGTACCTTGTGAACACATGACCAAATATGTGTTATGCAGTCAACCAACTGAGCCAAGATATCATTAGGCCAACCAAATTATTTTGGAAGGTAGTGAAGCATGTTTTACAGTACCTCAGAGGCACTACACAATTCGGAGTATGGTACAAACATAATGTTGATAAGTATTCTTCTTGAATGTGTACGAAAAGAAACTGCTTTAGACTGTGGATGACAAACAACCCAAAAAATAAAAATGGCTGTTAAACAATGTAGATCTGCAAAAAATGCTAGAAACAAAACCTGCCAAAGCCCTAATCTATGCCACAATCATGGTTAAACAACAAATTGAAATAGTAAAATAAGCGCAAATAACTCCAATAATCCAATGGAAACCTGATATATAAAGAATATATTTTATTAAACAACACCTGTGAAGGGAACAAATAATGTTACCAGCCCCCCTCTATGGGATGGGTTATTGGCTATCCCTAATTTCTTCAAATTTTGTAGAGTCTCTGTCCTCTATAATGTGTAAAACCCAACAAACAAAATGTTTGAGCTCAATGAGAACTCAAATGAAAAAGAAGATGGTGTGTGATAGTGATAATAATTAAAGTTGCAACAATAAAAATAATTAAAAGTCAAGAATGAATGGAAAACCAAAATATTAGGTTATCCTCGAATAATGAGCAATAACAAAATATTATTAACCCCTTTTTAGAATTAACCATTTGGAATATTTTATTATATTTGGTTAGAGGGAAAAGGTATTTAAACTTTTATTTAGAAATAATAAATAAATAAATGATTATTATATCTAAGAAATATGGTAAGAAAAAACCAAATAATTATTATTTATTATTCCTAAGGGATTGGTCAAACTTGACAAGGAATAATAACAAATTAGTAATTAATTAATTATTCTTAGAGAAAAATAGATAATTAATGGTTTATCTATTTATTTCTCATAATTGGGTCAAATGTGACAAGGAATATTAATTAAACAATGGTTTAATTAATTATTCCTAGAAGATAATTAAATAAATAGTGATTTATTTAATTATTCATCATGGGTTGTATTATAAATGACTTAACAAATGTGGTTTATTAAGTAATTTATCATAGTGAAACAATTTTACTATTGTAAAATTGGCCTTACATGGTGTACTTCGATCCATCTAGTAAATTATGGCTAAATGATCAATTTTTTGTCATAACAAATTTCCCCCCAACGTACGAGTGTTAGGAGAAAAACGTATGGCTAAAGTACGTTGCAAGGAGACAATAATTAGACAACGAAGTGGATTGAGAGAGAGAGAGAGAGACCAATGGAGCTAAAGTGAAAGAGGATAGTGACAGAGGGTCGAGACCAATGGAAGTCTCATTTTATGTTGTGGTACCAGATCTCAATGAGGTGGGGGAGAAATATCTATACCCGTCGAGATAACTTAGTACAAAAGTAATGATGCGCCCAAAAACATGAAACTGAGCAATAAAATACATGTTGAATGGTACATGATATGTTGGCATAAATGAGCCAGAAAATAATACAATGTTTCCCATATACTTAATGAACCTAGAGAAAACATGAGTTAGGACTAAATACAATAACATCTGAGTACATGAGATATAATGGCCCTTCCCTAAAAAATGGGTGGGAGGGAGGGTAGAACAACCAAAGAAGCCCTACTGAATAGGAAAGGGCTCTACAAAAATGAATGGATCATCTGAAGGAGACATGCATGCTATTAATGTTATAAGCGGTAGGAACCGAACCCATAAAATCTGTAGAACTTCATATGAGGTTGTAGCATAATAGGAAGGTATCCGGGCATGTGGGGGGCTACCTAAAGGGACACCCCTTCATGAGTCTATAACATCTCACACACACTCGGGAATCACCGGTACAATCTGCTGCATCACCGGACCATCAAGTGTATGAATCATGAGCATGAAACAACCAAGTCAAAGGGAAATGATGATTACCTTTGCTTGATCTGAGGCACCAAACAAGAGTGGAAGCTAGAACCAAGATACACTATGCTCTAGGCTATTCTTATGGAATAAATGTGTTGATGATGACAAAATAGGGCCTGCCATAGGTGAGGAAATGAGGATCCTCAACTAAGGCACGAGGGGAAATAGTAATGTGACTAATGGACTAACACCAGGGACAATGGGAAAAATGGGACTGAGGGACAAACAGACGACTTCCCTTGTCAGAGCATAAAGTGCATGGTTGACCTGGCAGCGAGTGACTCGACTCTAGAGGGGATGGTGGACAGTATGGCTGAAGGAAAAAATGGGCAACACAGGACGAATGATATGAAAATATGGATGGAATATTGTGACATGATATGATGGGATGCGAAATAGACTCCATGGATGCAAAGGTGACTCATCATGGATGCTTTGAACAAGGGTGAGTCGATGATGCTAACACACTGAATAGGTCTGGTGCGGACCATGGAAACATGAGAAAATGATGGTTTCTCTTGACGAACATCGACATGTGAGACGACAAGTGCCAAGGGAAGGTGGACTCCAAAGTACAAGTGTCTCTTATAAAAAAATTCGATTTTGAGGGGCGACGAAGTGACCCTTCTTGGAAAAGGGGCTTCCTAGTGAAGTGCCAAATAATCAAAAACTAAGAAAAATCCATTATAATACTCAATGAAAGCTTTCAAATGGTGCTGACAATTCATCAAACCGAGCTATGGTTTGGTCGCAATGAGTGACAAAACAACTATGGGTTTTTCTCTAAAAGGATGTTTTCCCTCTAGTTTGAACTCATTTGCTAAGTGAGTTGTGGTGAATTTGGAGAGGAAGAAAAGGCCCTAAATCTTGTGGAGATCATAGCAGACAAATCGACCATCAAAATGAGGATTAGTGACTTTTAGGTAGTTGGCCTTACTTATCTCTTCAAATTTAGTGGTTTATTTCCTGATTTTTGTACCCTGCAGCTCCCTAGGAGACCCCAACTCTTCTTCTCAGCCGGATCACACTTTTTGGGCCTAGAACTGCAATTTGGCTCGCGGGAAATAGGTGAAAACCTGTGAGCTCACATGTTTTTGGTACAAACTGCAATTTGGAGCTGAGAGGGAGAGTTGTTTGCTGGCCCAGTGGGGGCTATAGGTTGGTTAGTCTAGGCCAGTGTTTTCTTCTCTAAATTGACAAGACATGGTTTTTTGCAAGGATATCAGAGTTCAAAATAAACTAGCGTGGGCAATATTTAGAAACCCTTCGATCTGAGATTCAGAGGGATAAGGGGGTTCATGGGACATTAGGTCGTTACAGAGTTCTCAAGTTGGTATAGAACCTATTGATGAGGGCATATGAGCCCTTGTTATCGAGGATCATGAGCTATTGGGATCTAGACAAGGAGGTCTTTGTGGTGCAGGGGCACAAGGTTGAGTTCACGTTACAGGATGTTTACTTTATTACCAGACTCCCTCCACTAGGGGTGGTGGGGGGTTATACATCTCGTGTTGCCTTGTGGGAGGAACATTATAGAGTTTGTGGAGTGCCATTGTCCGCAAGGTGTTCATGTGAAGGGCACAACCATCTCGATCGATGATCTAGATAGGATAGAGACACGGGCTACTACTGCAATAGTGCTATGGGTCCTGGGTAGCCAAGAATTCCACCACATAACTGGTGGGAAAATGATGTTTGTTGAGAGTGTATTGGTAGGGACCTACTATGGGTGGGCCCAAATGATGTTGTCATCAGAGAGACGATGACTGAGTCTATGTAAGAGACACGTGAACCATGACTGTGCATTTGGTACAGTCTTATGTGCTTTCTTATTTGAGAAGATACCCACCATTCATCCTCATGTACAAATCCGGGATGGGGGCCCACAGGAGCTTAGGATGTGCTACTGGGGGTAGCTACTGCAGAGAGGGGGAGGAGGGAGGTCGGGCAGGTGTTCTGACCTGAATTTTTTGCACACTGGGCTCAGATGCCCCTTTATGTTGATGATTATCCTTATAGTGGGATGAACTATTAGGGTGATCTTGACCTACCACTTCCACCCGGATGAGCATAGGGACCAGATGGTAAGTGTTAAGTATCTATTTTTATGGTTCATTTCAAATTTTGACACGTGTATATGGTACTGAGTGTAAAATATGTGGTATGCAGATATAGCACCGGTAAAACAGGAAAGATATGCAAGCTGAGCCACAACGCTAGGGGTTGTAGGTCAGGGAACATCATCGTCACGTCATGGTCCAGACGATAGTGCTCTAGTTGCTAACCTACATCGTAGGTGTGATGTGCTCCTGGTCGGAGTTTCTGAGCGTTGGTGGCATGAGTTAGACGATTGATACATAAATGAGTGTACAAGCCTTCGCTAATAGTGACGAGGGATCATGCAGCACATGGTGATGGCTGGTCAGATAGTATGTGATCTACAAGCGGGTGAAACATAGCCTTTGGTACGGGATCCACAAGATAGTGACTAGGGACAGGGACATGTGAGTCCCTTTTGTTTTGATTTTTGTAACATGCTATGGGCATGTCAGATGTTTTTAGAGCTATGTACTCCAAACACTTATATGTTTTATGTGATACATAATATGATTATGAATATTTTATATGACAATGATGGTTCACCATGTGTTGCTTTTATGGTTGTCTTCTATGGTATACATGTGATAAATTCCAATCTTTAATGTTTTTTTCAATGGTATCTACATAGTTATTTTTGGCTCTAGGAACATGACTGAAAGAGATGATTTCAAATTCACATACCAACATCTTAACTCTTAAATATTTTCTAAATAGTACTTGGTTATGAACATGATACACACCATTCAATTGCATGAAAAGCAGTAAGGAATCTCAACGAACATGAAGATGGCAAATGTGATGATCAAGGGCATCGACTAACAAACCTATCACTGCATCATATTTGACCTAGTTATTGGTGGAAAATTAAATGCACACACTGTTCGAATGGACTAACGTATGCAAGGGGGTGAAAATGGCCCAGAATGTTGAGGATGGATTCTTGGATAAGCAACTTGCATCGTTGGCAAACCAATACACGGTGTGGATAATGGATCCATCTGAAAGGTGCAAAGGAAAATAGATGAGATGATGCAACCTACCTAACTTCATGACAAAAATAAAGACACACAAATCAATGGGATATGCTATGAGTGAAATTTATTGAGGTAGAGTGCATTGGGATAATTAGGAAGGAGGTGGCCTTCAAAATCCTCCAAAAGATATGCCCCCTTTCCTAAGTGCAATGGTAATCAGGGGTAGACATAGCTTATATGATGTCCTCATCAGAATAGAAGATGGGTGGGCGGGAGGAAGAATGACTACATGATGTGGTCGTGGTACCTAGTGCATCATCATGAGAAAGAAGGTTCACATACGCATCATCTGGAAAGGTAGATGGCAAGCTAGTAGATGGAAAAGCTACTGATGTTGAGACCTCAATTTCTGACAAAGGAGGTTTGATAGAGGCGCGTGTAGAAACCTTAGAAAGGTTTTCCTACAAGGAACTCAAGGATGACAATAGGTAAAGGATATGGACCGTGGATTTCATCATCTCGACATTGGAGGGAGGGATCATGATGGTAGGACAAGAGTCCCCCTGTTTTAGTACACTAGTGGTATCAGAATCCACGAGTAGAGGAGTAGATGATCCACTATGAGTGGCGTCTTATTCACAAATTGCTTGAAGGCAACCACAAAATTTGTCAAGACGAGGGAAACAATGGGAGTAGTGGCCATAATAATTACATAAGGCACAAGGGTGATTTGTGCGCAACATTTTGATTTTCTTGGTTGGTCCCGGTAAGGTAACTTGGACCTAAAGGATACTTGACTCAGGGAATTTTTCATGAACCAAATGTTTGAGATGACGAAGTTCAAGACATTTATTAGTGGCATGCCCAACAACCTCACACACAACTTATAGAGGTGTCGAATTTGGAGCTTTGGGAGATGGAGGTGCTTGGGGATCCTTTTTCTTAGGTTCCTTCTTCTTGGCTTTGTCCCCTGTCTAGATGTTGTCATAACAAGAGTGGGTTCCTATTGAGGTTACGATGGAACTAGAGTAATGACAAGGGTCGTAGGGCAGGGTCAAAGCATGATATGGTCTAAGTTGACCAGGCAAAGTGTTCACTGGGGGATCAATGTACCACACTGGGATCCCCAAAGTCATATTAGGGAGAACCAATGAAGCCATGATAGGGATAGAAAAGATTTCAGGAGGAAACAAAAAAGGTATCTATCCTGCAGGGTAATGTCCCAATAGAATAGCTCCTAGATGATTGTGACCTGGAGGAATAGTTCCTATGGGAACAAAGGAGAAGCGCCCATAAAAGGAGGAGGTCCTGGGGGGGTGGATCTAAATGGGTCGACTAAGATGGTAATCATGGGGTTTTGAGGAGTTGGTTGTTGATCAGATGTACCAAACTACTTTTGAGGATCTTGTGACACTTGTAACATGCAAACACTCAAAGAGCTAGGCTCATATATAGGAGGGGGAGGACTAGGGAAAGCACCCAATAATAAGGAATATTTGTAGACTCTGGGTGAAACACTGGTGAGAGGGGTACAAGACTACTTGTCGGACATTGACGAAATAATGGACTCAAGGGAGGTCAAGGATGAGGGTTTGTAGTATGTTAACTAATCGATAGTGATGATCTTCCCTTCATGGGGAAAACACATATTGCAGAAAACCATAGACACGATGGATGACATGGCATAAGTGTAACTAGGACCCAGGAGAATGTTTTAATCTAGAGGGGAATCAATAACCTCGATATCTACATGAACAGTCTTGCCCGCAAGAGTCCCTAGCCAATTGTGATACATGCCGAGAGGCTGGGAGGAGTGACTGTCCCAAGCATGCAAGGTGATGGTGGATGGGGACAATTCAGGTGACTTTAGTTTCTTCCAAACAACAAAGGACATCACGTAGGTGGATGTGCCTTCATCAATAATGCATTGGGAGATGATGGAATTACAGACGCTAACTGGTATATGAAAAGCAATGGATGGAGGTAATCGAGGATGTTCTAACATATCAATGGGAAAGACAATCAAACAATCGTCTGAAGGATCTATGGTGCCCAAAGCAGTTAGTAGAGCTTTCTTTTAAGATGGGCACAACTGGAGCACCTCCATCATTGACATGGCAGTATGTGATTGTGAGAAGTCGTCTACTATAATGTATGTATGGGGACCTAGGTAGCTTGGTTAGAAGCCGCATTATGGCATAATGGTCCCTTTGGGACCTTAAGAATTGACTCAACTTTAGGTTGAGGGACCTGTAGCAAACCATTTGGTGTCGTAAGAGGCTCAATAGATTCTTTGGTTTTGTACTTAGTGGTGGACGAAGTCGATGGCTTGTCATATTGACGTGATTGGGTTTTCAAGTTGATATCAGAGGTATTGACCTCGTTAGAATTCATCATGAGGATCTGGTAGTCACCAGGACCAGAAGGTTGGGGAAGGTGGGCTGCTTGACCTTGCTGAGGGAAAGGATTTATGAGCACGACTGGTTGAGATGGCACAAAATTCTGAGGTGATTGCTACATGGGCAGTTGACCTCTAGAAGTTTTTTGGGGTTTCCACATTTGGCGCATCGGGGGTAAGAGGGGACACTCATGAGTATAATGGCCATGTACACCACAACATCTACAAGGATTGTTCATACAAATAGCCTTGTTGTGCTTGTTTTGGTCACCTTGTTGCTGGTTGTTGGTGTTAGGTTGGTTCCCCTAGCATTCATTAGGTTAATTACCTTGGTTACCCTTGTTACATTTCCCCTTATTCTTTTTCTTTGAATTTTTGGGATTGGTCGCACTCTACTATCCAAACACTTGACCCTGATGGGGCGGTGTCTACTAGGGATGAGGATGCATTAGAGGTTGTGGTGTTTGTGCTTGAGGGGCTGGAGCGCTCGATGGTGCATAGGTATAAGATGGTGAAGGGGAAACAGTCTGGTAGATAGGTTGAGCACTAGTTGGCCTTGACATCTATTGATGTGGTTGGGTAAATGCATAAGATGTGCTTTGTTTTGAATACACATTGCTGATAGGAGTGGCATAAGTGTTAGAGGAACTAATTCCCCCTTATGGATAACCATAACTTTGCTGAGTATATGGTGGAGGATGTGGAATAGCTCCAATGATATCGTCAACGGCGTGAGATTCCCTTGGTTCATTGGCACCACCAGGATGGGGGCGGTCTACGATAACAATATAAACATAAATAGATTGAGCATAAATCAAGTCATATCTCAAAGTGGTTTGGAGAGACTCTTCCTATGTTTGAGGAAAATAAGATGTGACATATTTGGAAATAGGCACTAAAAGAGCCTTAAGAAACCAATCAAGGTATAAACGGTCTTCGAAGGGCGGAGCACGACACATGCTCCTCCTTCTACGCCATTCCTAGACATGATCGGAAAGACAGGTGGCAAAGGAATAGCAAAATGCGGTCAAGAGCTCCGTACCAGTGTCGTATCAAATAGATGACTGGAAATATGAAAGGAACACCTTAGCATGTATCACATAAGTGGAATGAGAGGTGGCGGGCTGGTCGACATACCACTTTGCAACATCTCTAATGAGCATGCATTGGAACAACCGAAGACGAATGGAATCATTGATGATGGAATTGGATGAACATCACATATGGAAGCAACGAATGTGATTGGTGGGGTCCTCTCCAGAATTACCCTCAAACATGGGAATGTCAGAGGGAATATTAGTCGCATAGCTGGCCAACTAGCATTGTGGTGTATAGGGTCATTAATCAACTAGCTAAAATATGGGAGGCTTAACCCAGCCATGAAAGGTAGCATGGGAGCTACCATAACTATTCTTGAGACAGTTCCATGAGATGTGACCTCCTGGGTAGTACCAGAGCTAACACTACGTTGGTTTCCTTCACCTGCAGTGGGTCCTGACATGATGATGGTATGTGGTGAAGGAGGCTTAGAATCAGATGAGGAATCAAATGAACCAAAAGAGGAGTTAGCATGGGGACTTAGGAGACTATGAACTCAAACCCTGCGGGGAGGAGTAATATGCCCATGTGGAAATAGGGGATGAAGGCCTAAGAGTCTTTGTGAAAAATGCCTTGGTGGCGCAATGGTTGTAAGACACGAGTGACACCGAAATGGTGAAGGAAGATCAACAAGATGTTTTTGTCTTTGTGTGGGGAGATAAATTGATTAAGGTAAGTCTTAGCTTGGCGGTGTAAACCAACTGCCCTTTTCTTAAGGTGTGCTTGTGTGTGTAAGTGTGTTTATTAATTAAGCCCAAATTGTGTTTCAAAAAATAAAAAGATTGATGAAATAAACTAAAATTAAAAATGTAAAATGAACAACAAATCAACTTTCTAAACCCCACCCAAACTTGGTTTGCAAACACTATGCTGGTTGGTGATGAAATCATCTAAAAAACATGAAAAAATTCCAAGAGATCTAAGTGTCAGTGTGACTAGGATCAAATGACACTATGCTGCTGGAAAGTGGTGCAACAACAACAAAAAACCAAGGGGTGGAAATCGTTACAAAAAGGAAAGGATATGGTGTGAAACTTAGGGCAAACAATGGGACCCTAAGGAAAATGACCAAACAAGGTTTTAAGATGAAACTGGATGGAAACAACCTATCTTTGAAGATTTGAAACAGGAAGGTACAAATATAGAAAATATGGCTAAAAGCTCTGCAAAAACTCAGACTTCTTACTCAGTTAAACTCCTCCTATAAAGGTGGAAGCATACTAGAAGCCCTAAGGGGCTAAATTCCACTTTGACAAATGAAACATAGTATATCAAGGCCTAAGTGGGCTAAGGCAGTGGTCGACCAACCCAACAGACAACTCTTGACAAAACCCAGAAGCATATCAGAAAAAGAAAAAAAAAAAAAAAAAAAAAAAAACCTTAAAATCATAGGTACTGACCTGTTTAAGGGGAGATCGCACTTTTTCGACCAGAAAGTGTGCTTTGGACCTCCAGATCGCACTTTTGGGGCATAAAAGTATGATTTGTTCTCCTTCATTCTCGGTTGGCAAGTCTTAGAAAAAATTTTCATCTCTATTGCGGCTAGTTCCTGTGACCTGCAGAAATGACTAGAAAACTTGCATAAGTTAAAAATTTGACTGATCTAGGGTTAGAATGCTAGTAAGAAACATTAAGAGATTGAAAAAGAAAAACCCTAAGCTGAAAACTGAAGGTCACCCAGGTTTTCAGGTCAGAATTAAAAATGCAGTGGAGTCACCAATTTGTTGATAAGTATTCTTCTTGAATGTGTATGAAAAGAAACTACTTTAGACCGTGGATGATGAACAACCCAAACAATAAAAATGGTTGTTAAGCAGTGTAGATCTGTAGCAAATGATAGAAACAAACCTGCCAAAGCCTGATCTATGCCACAATCATAATTAAACAACAAAATGAAATAGTAAAATAAGAACAAATAAGTCCAATAATCCAATGGAAACCAGATATATAAAGAATATAGTTTATTAAACAACACCTGTGAAGGGAACAAATAATGTTACCAGTCCCCCTCTATGGGATGGGTTATTGGCTATCCTCAATGTCTTCATCTTTGGTAGAGTCTCTCTCCTCTATAATGTGTAAAACCCAACAAACAAAATGTTTGAGCTCAATGAGAACTCAAACGAAAAAGAAAACGGTGTGCGAAAACGATAATAATCAAAGCTACAACAATGAGTGCAACAATGAAAATAATCAAAAGTCAAGAATGAATGGAAAACCCTTCTATTTATAACAAAATATTAGGTTATCCTCGAATAATGAGAAATAATAAAATATTATTAACCCCATTCTAGAATTAACCATTTGGAATATTTTATTATATTTGGTTAGAGGGAAAACATATTTAAACTTTTATTTAGAAATAATAAATAAATAAATGATTTATTTATCATCTCAAGAAATATGATTAAGGAATAATAAAAAAATAATGATTTATTTAATTATTCCTAAGGGATTTGGTGAAACTTGACAATGAATAATAACTAATTAGTGATTAATTAATTATTCCTAGAGAAAAACAAGATAATTAATGGTTTATCTATTTATTTCTCATAATTGGGTCAAATTTGACAAGGGATATTAATTAAATAATGGTTTAATTAATTATTCCTACAAGATAATTAAATAAATAGTGATTTATCTAATTATTCTTCATGGGTTTAATTATAAATGACTTAAAAAATGTGGTTTATTAAGTAATTTCTCACAGTGAAACAATTTTACTATTGTAAAATTGGCCTTACATGGTGTACATAGTAAATTATGGCTAGATGATCAATGTTTTGTGATAACACAGTCAAAGGGAGTGAAACTATGTGGCTTCACAGATGTAGATTAGGCAGGGAATCCATCATACAAAAAGTTTACATCAGGAGGAATTTTTAGTGTTGGGTTCGTAGTTGTTTCTTTGTACAACATGAAGTAAAGATATATGGTGATCAACTCAATAGAAACATAATACATGGTTGCAAGTCAAGCAACATGTGAGGCGATTTGGATGAGAAAGATACTTATGCGACTGTTAGGTCAGATGATGGATCCAACCATGATCTACTCTAATAATCAGATTTGCATCAAGCTCTATGAAAATCCTATATTTCATGATCGATCCAAGCATATAGATATCCGATATCATCATTTACAGGACTGTGTGCAAAGGTAGATAATGTTGCTAGATTACATTTTGACAGAGGAAAAAGATGTTGACATTTTGACAAAGGTCTTGTTAAGATGGAAGTTCGAGTTCAATAGGAGCAGGATAGGGTTGGTTGATAATACCTTTCTTGTTGAGAGGGAGTGGTTAAAATGCAGCAAGAAAATCTCATTTTGACCTTGACTTGGTTAAACTAGAGAAAATTCGAATTTCCACGTCAACAGAAATGTTGGAAGTAGTGAACAATGTGACATGGCTCTTGTCACTTAGTTAACTCAATTAGTTTGAGTTGGGGAAGCTTGAGTTCAATCCAGTATGATTGTTTGCTAATTTGTAGCAATCTAATTCAGTTATATTAAGTCCTGTTCAGTTAAACTTAATTCTAACTATTGGAGGAACTAGTGGAAGGTTTGTTGAGTAGTGTGACTTTAGTCAAACTCAGTGATCATCCAGTTAATTAATTAATCAACCCAAATTAGCTAATGTATAAAGAGAATTTAAGTTATGCAGTTGAGATAGAGATTCCAAGGAAGTGTACTATCAATTTTAGACTATTCCAATGTGCATAGGTGGTGCATGCAATCAGAGATACAACCTTATGGATTGCGTAATAAATTAAGGAAAAATTCCATAAATAATAGGGGCTAATTCCTCAAGGAACAACGTAAGGAAATAGGGGCTTGGAGGGCTCGAAATTTGGCTAAGTGTTGTCTAGAGTCAGTCAGTGAGGTAGAGAGATAGACTATACACTTGTAGGTTGTGCTCGGGCTTGAGCAAGCATGTATTACATCTTTATTCTTTGATTTATGCAATATGGACAGGAGGTGTTTTGAGAAGTTTCTTTCCCTTAGATAAATATCTGTGTATGTGTGTTATTTCTTGTTGCATTTTTATGATTTTTGTTCTAGATTGTGAATTGAATTCCATAGAGCAGTAGAGTATGTTTGAGTCTTGTGATTGAGTAAATTTCATGAGTAGTTTGAAATATACACCATAATTTCTACACTTGAATTCCATCATACCGAATTTCCTCAAAATATGGACAATGTACTTCCCTTATCTAAGGAAGATCTCATCTAGTCTCTGCCACACCTCCAATTCCAAGAAATATTGTGTCATGCCAAGATCCTTCATATCAAACTCTGAGGCTAACTACCTCTTACACTCGATGATGAGTCTCTCTACCCCTATTATGAACAATTCATTAACATACAACACCAAGATCAAAGGATCACCATAAACAACCATGTAGTAAAGGTCTAGATCTGCTTCACTCTTGTTGAAGCCCAAAATCATCAAGTAACCATCAATCCTAGAATGCCAAGCCCTTGGTGCCAACTTGAGTTTGTACAAAGCCTTCTTTACTCTACAAAAATGGGACTCCTTCCAATGTACCTCGAAGCCCTAAGGTTACTCTATATATATTTCCTCCTTAATTACACCATTGAGGAATGTGGTATTTACATCCATTTGATGTATCTTCCAACCCATAACATTAGAAAGAGAAAAAATAATCCTAATAGAAGTGTACCTGGTGACTGTAGAAAATGTGTCCTCACAGTCCACTCTCTCATTTTAGAATAATTCTCTTATTACAAACTTTGATTTTCACTTTTCAATGTGGCCATGTGTTGCATGCTTGATATTATAGATTCCTTCTGGTCTCAGAACTATCTCCCATACATCATTCTTCATGATGGATTAATACTCCGCCATCATGGCATTCTTCCAAACATGATGGCCTGCTGCCTCCTCATAAACGAAAGACTCAAAATGAATGACGTGACTCATAAATTCCATATAATTATGACCTACTTCCTCCTCATGCCTTTGATATTCAAAGGATTCATGGCTTGGTTCTAATTCTTTAAGGGAAACATGAAAAGATTGTCCATATATGTTTTTTGTGAGTGTTGGATGTTGAATGGGATTTTGAGATGTTTATTATTTAAGTAATAATGATTAATGAATTCTCTATATTCCTCCCCTTCATGGATAGGATCCCAATGCTTGAGGAATATCTTTAAAAAAATACGCAAATGAAGAAATTCGTTATTTACCAAAATTCCAAAACCATTTGTTGTCTTGTCCTCAAAAATGCATATGAATAATATGATATTATGTTGTAACCTTTAAGAAATATATAACATGTAATATGGCTAAATCATTATATCCATAAAATAATCCCATGGAATTAAGAAAATCTGAATCATTATCTTCATTTGGAGCTTCTGGAATGCCTAAGAAATCAAGTGTAATGCATAAATATTTCAAATCTGTAGATGATTATATGCTTATAAAATTTCAAAAATCAAACCTAAGAATAAAATATGCAAAACATATTGACACCTCATATGACAAATAGAATGGTGTTCAGAAGATGAATCTTCAATGCTTTCACAATATTTCTTACTTTACCCTACAAGCAACAAGTCTTCAAAATTTGCAAGGAAAATGGCTTCCTTCTTTCATGGAACCACTAGACAAAGACAAGATCCTCAAACCAAAACCCTCAACCCAATATAACAAATCATAATCTTCCATTTTTTTTAGAAATGGACTTTTTCACCAGCAATGGTGTCAAAATGTTACCTCATAGGTCCTCGATGTAAAGGTCCCAAAGCACAAGTTGTCAAACCCCAATAGCTCAAATTTAAAAATTTCCCAAAACACATATAATTTACCCAAATTTCAGTTTAATCCACATATTTTTTCAATGTCTTATGTACCTAAGTGGTTTAATATGATATAGGCTCACATCAAATTAAGGTCAATCAATTTTAAAGCATTATATCATTAAGTAATTGGATACTTTATCTTTACAGTGTTAATCTTTGTGGGATTCATGCATCTTCATCATTAAAGTAAACCTTTTCATTTCCTAATCTAATCATAATTAATATTTACTTAACCTCTCCCTCTAAAAATTTTATATCAAAGGGATCGTACCTTGACCTCTTGAGAGCCAACCAAAAGTGAAGGGTAATTTGTGTTGAGGTGATAGTGATACAAGTCTTATTTGTTAACCAAAGTTTGTATCCATGGATTGGTTTTTACCACTTAGATTCTATATTAGGTGATAATGAACCAAGTGTCATTCATCAACTTCCTTCCTTTTCATGACTTGTCCACCAATCTTCCATGTCCAACAAGTCATCCCAAATCGTCACAATTTTGTTGTAACAACACCCAGTCCCCTCTAAGCCTCTATAAGGGTACATGGTGTAGATGCCCAACACCCAAGCTTACTTTATGAAATGAGGTATTTGAAATTTTTCTTCTTCTAATCATATCAGTCACAATTTCTAAGGTCGTCTTCATCTTTTTCTCACTGAGAACTTTCCAATGATATAAATTTCATCAATTTCCAAGCTCGGGACATAAAGTTATGGCCCTTATAATATTTTCCATGTGTACCATTTTAGTGTCCACATTGTCCCAATGCCAACACCACAATGTGCCATGTCTGCAAGTTGGACAACTTGTCTTACTAGGTCATATCCGACTATAGGATTCTTGTTTACTTGCACTAACATCTTTTCCAATTTTTTGGATTTCCAGGTCTTAGTCAACTTGGTTAAACAAGCAAATATATATCCAGATATTTCCAATTTTTTTGATTAAATAAAATTTTGGATTTCCATATTCTGTTAAAATTGGCATCCAGGGAGAAATTCCCATAAGAAACCCCAAAGATGGTTTATGTTGTTCATAAGGAAAACTCTATTGATCCAAAAATGATTTGACAAATGAGTATTAAAGAAAATATTATTGGGTATATTTAAATTTAAATTCAATTTGAAACTTTCACTCCAAAATCAAAGGTTGGTCCTATAAAAGGAAACCACATTGAATTATATAAATAGGAAATCGATCTATTTCTCTGGAATATACAATTTTCATTTCTATGGTTCGTTCTGATTTGAGGTTGGGAATTCTATCCCTCGGTGGCTAGCATTAATTAGAGAAATTTTTAGGTCTAAAATGGGCATAAAAACAAAAATATACAACAAAAATAAACTTTATAAGAACCAACAGGATTCAAGATGATGATGTCAACCATGGGGGATGATTCATCATTTTTGGAGTAAAAAAGTAAAAAGATTAAAAAATAAAAAAGAACTATTTTTCAACTTATCTCCCTACGGTTTTACTCAAATTTTGACCAAGAGCATTCGTTGGATGCAAAATTTAATTCCCCAACCAAGGATTACCCATGTTGCTTAGTTTAAATAGACTTCTCTACATGAAAAAACATGATTTCTACATAGAAAAAATAGAAATACATGAAATATCTTATTGCAATTATGTTTTTCAATGTATTTCTCATTTTTCATGTAGCAGGGTCCATCTAAAGTATGAAACATGGGTACTCCTTGGATGAGGAATTAAATTCCACATCCAACGGGTTCTCCCACTCAATTTGAGTAAAACTGCAAGGAGATAAGTTGAAAATACGAATTGAAAAAGTAGTTTTTTTTCTTTTTCCCCTCTAAAATTAGATGATGTAAGATAATCTTATTTTATTATTTCCACTATTATTTTATAATATTCCTAAGGAGGTCCATTTTAGACCTCAAAATTTCTCTAATTATAGGTTCACAATTTTTGTAATGTATGGGTTTATGATCTTAGGTCGTAATTGTTCAGACCCTTCACCTGTAGCAAACATCTAACAAGCTCATGATTTTTGTTTCTAAAGATCGATTGAAGTGCAACAAATTGCTATCAGGCCCACATTATACTTTGGATCACATTCTTCATGATCACTCACTTATTGTGATGATTCTCATATCCTATGGTGACTTAATCTCGCAACTATAAAACGCAATCTCGAATGTATGGTTTCTATGTTGCTAAGCATATATGAATGGTTTGGATCATGCTTCAGTGTAAGACATCATCCTCTATTATATCCTTGGCATCATAGGTCCTTTCAGCTGTATCTAATAGAAGTAATGGTATTTACATGTTGAAACCCGAGTGACAATATTGACATGACAAAATTGATTGTGTCGGCATAGCAATAGGATAGTATTTGCATGATGGAAATGATTGTGTTGCCATAGTAGTAGTGATAGTATTGACATAACATAATTGATTGTGTTGGCATAACATTAATGATAATATTGGCATGACATAATTGACATCTTTAGTGTTATCACTCCAAAATTTCTTCTAAGTTGTCAGAAAAATAAATGATAGAGGTAACCACAAACCAACTTTGGAGATCAAGATCTAGCCTTCCTAATCTCAGAGAGGGTTCTCTCTTTTAATTTAACTTTGTTTAGTTTTTTGATTTTAGGCTAGTTTTGATTGTTCTTTGGTTTTTTATTTGAATTTGGGTGGTGGGACCACTTACTTAGATGAACAGAGGCTTACTTTTACCATTGGGCTATGGGGTCAAAATTCCAGACAAACAGGACTAGATCAATCTCTAAAAACAGTGTCTATAGGGAAAGATAGAAGAGTTACTACAAATCTCAAAGGCTTGATGGTGAAATTGTTTCCATTCAGATCCAGGGAGAAATTAAGGGTTCCCTAGGCCGGATTATGAAGAGAAATGAAAGAGGTCAACCAGGATGGGAGAGAAAATAAGGGTTCTCAAATCCGGATATCAGAAGAAAACATATAAATGATTAGCTGTGCAAAACAAAGTGTACTTAAACAAATTCTGAGTTAAATTTCTAGATAATTCATTCAAATTTAGATAACATTTAAGTTTATGAAACACATAAGAAAGTAAAAAAAATCAGACAAAGAAGATACTACACTGCAATAGCTCATCTCATGAATTATGTAGTGCAAATTTTTTTATTACTTGCTCCAGTTTGTTGACTTGAAAATTGGTACAATAACCCTTAGGTTTAAGATCAAAATAAATCTACAAATGTATAGCAATCCACACTCAATACTTCGAGTTATGAAGTATTTATACAAAAGAACATATAAAATATCTCAAACTGTATTGAGAACTAATCTAGGAAAAAGAAATATCTTCATGCAAGAAGATAGAGACAACAATTGAACTGATGTTTGTTATCCCTATTATTTAGGTTCTGTTGTATTTTAGTCTTTGATCTTTTTCCCTTTAAGTTGCTTGGTTGTTTGGTCTTCATGCTAGATGTCATATTTACTTATGACCTTTTATATGATACACTTTCAGCTGCCTCCTTTGTTTAGTCTTTTAACTGTATACTATGTCACCTTCTTTCATTTTTACATTTTTACTATAAATATTTCTCACTCTTTCATGCTTTTGTGTTTTTAGTAAAAATGATTTTTACTAAAAGACACATGTAGAACACAAAATGTTTCTTGGAGAGTAGTTTGTTAGAATCTTTTGTTCTGCTGGTGAAAATGATTTCATCTATGTTTTAACATTTACTATGTAAATTGTTTCCTTTTGAATCCATTTCCTTGCAAATCTTGGAGTAAACAGGTTTTGCAACTAGTATCAAAACTATTTATCCAAGCTCTCATTCTGCTAATCACCTACAAAATAAAACAATCATCAATAAAGCATAGGTCTGCAGGGAAGGAAATGGATGGCTTTATTGAAATGAGATGTCTGTGGATGGAGTCCGGAGTGTGTTCGGAAGGTAATTCGTGGTCAAAATTCGGTTGTAGAGGCTCAGGGTGGCGCAAGAAGGCTTAGGCAGCTTTCACAGTTTGAATGAGAAAAAAATGAAAATGAGCATCTTCGGCCTTTTAACGGGTAACGGTCACATTTGGCGCGGAATTTATATAAATGAACAGTGGATGGTTTTATTTTACGTGGGGAGGTGGTTTCAGGGGCCATCGCACTGCTTTTGGTAGTGGGGAGGTATTTCCTTGAGAGAATGCAAGTTCACCTAGAGTTTCCACATAATCAAAAGGGGCCCGAACAAAACCACGAATCTCACGTGCTCTTGGGCTGGTAAAGCTAGAAAAGAGAATCAGCACTATATGGATGCATGCCATCAGATCTAGGGGTGAAAGATCTAACAGTTGTCGTGCGGTGGAAATGCATGGAGGGAATAAGGGCAAAGATTTGTGGGCCCTGGGGGGATTAATTACACTTAACTATAATTAATTAATGAATAAGGCAAGGTTAAATATAAGTGGGTTTAATAAAGTGGGACCAGGGTTTAAATGTGGCAGTGTTTGTTAACTACACTGAGGGTGGTGGGTTAAACGGGTTTATGTCGGGGAAAATGTGAATGGCGGAGTTAATTAAATAATTCAGGGGGGAAACAAAACTTAGAATAAAGGGGTTTTATGGGTTTTTTAGGCAAAATATGGTATGGCGGAGTTAATTAAGTAATGCGAAGGGGGAATTTAAACTTAGGAAGAGGGGGATTTTATGGGTTTTTTAGATAAAATAGGGAAATTAATAAGGGGAAAATGATTTTTTCAAAGGGGAATGGGTTTCACACTAGGGAAGAGGGGTTTTGGGTTGGGAAATGACCTTTGGAGGGTAATTTGCTAGGGAAATGTGTGAAACCAAGGGGTAAGGGTCAAAATGAAGGGAAAAGGGTATATTCTTAAGAAATGATGGGATGATGGGGAAATTAGCAAGTATGTAATGGGGGTTGAAATGAAATGAGGGGAAGTTAATTAAATCAGCTTGTGAACATCTTTTCACTTTCATAATTACTCGTGCACACTGAAACATAGGATTAAGCATGATAAATGTGCTTATGCTTTGACAACCTTGTATTTCTGCAACCTTTCTTCTACCTACCCTTTACTTATCCTAACATTTTTTCTTCATTTTATTGGGTGCACTTAAACTAGCAGACCATTTCCTTCCTTTTCCTTTCGAAAAGAAATCTATGTAATTCTAACCTTATATCTTCCAATAGCTTAGATTAAGTTGTTGAACATGTTAGTGTCGGTATCTTCATACCTCCATCAGTGATCAAATTGCTCTTTTGCACGCATATTAGGTGTCTCATTTGATTAGCTGCATTCCATTAGGTCATGGATCAACTAATGGTAATGGCTTCATGTCAATTTCCCTCATGACATTCACCTGCTAACCTGTTCTCACATTGTTTAGGTCATTTACTGTCATCCTGTTTCATTTCATTTACAAAAATTAGTTTTAGGGTTTTAGTCTCACTAGGTTTAAGTTTTGTCATCATGGTCAGCCAAAATTGAATAAAAGGTTAGCACGCACATGAGGAGGATTAATAGGTTCATCAAATCATAAATTTACTTTTGATATGCCCATTAATCTTTTTTACCTCAAAACTCTGTTTTGAGGTGAAAACAAAGTTCTTTCCTTTTTTTGTACAAATTTCATGTAATTTAAGTGTTGTATATGTAGTAAGTTCAGCAACTGCTCTTTGTCACCTTGCCAACTCCATCCATTGCAAAAACAAAAGCATCAAATGCATCACTCCATCAAATGGTCAAGAAAAAGTCAAACTTCAAATGAAAAACAGAGTTTTTGAGAAAAAGTGACTAAGACTTTATAAAAGTGGGTTTGCAATGAGGAAAAATTAAAGTGCATCCATTTATAAAGTGAATTGATGCTAGCCATTCATTTCATTGTGCAAAACATCAAGTGAAGAGCCAAAATCGTGATTTGGAGGAAAATCGAGAAAAGGAGGAAGAAAACCCTGGTTTTGCAGCAAATTTTCCCAACGCTATGCATCAGAGGGTTGGCATTGCGCATCAGACCAGCGCTATGCATCAGACAGTTTTTGCTAGTGTAAAAATACACTGGCGTTGTGCATCAAAGAGGCACTGCGCATTGGTGAGAAGGCAATATGCATTGGCCAGTAATACTTCAAAACCACCAAACTTCACCTCAAATCATTATCATTGTTGTATTTTTCTTCCAATCAAGTAAGTAAACTCACTTTTGATATTAGATAAGGTTTTTATGCTTTACTTATGGTTTTAGCCTCCTAAGACTCAAAACCCTAGTGTGTTTTCCTATCTTATTTGTCACCACTGCAAAATCTTCTTCCTTGTCTCAATATTCCCATTTTCACTTGTCCTAAACCTACCCTTTTAATCCTATCTCACTTCACTCATATTCCCTTTCCCCTTTTCCCTATTAAAATTAACCCCTTTATCAAACCCTAAAATCCCTCCATAAAACCCTAGCTCCCCAAATCCTTCCCTTCATTCCCCTACCTCATCTCATTACTATTGTTCCATTTACAAAATCTCTTCATACTCACCTTTTTGTTCCCACCTATTATCCATCATTCATCAAACTATCCCAAAGAGACAAGCATGGAGAGGGACAGGGAGCCCAATTTTGAGGACACCCTTACTGACAGCTTTAGGGAAAGGCTTTGCAGCAAAAGAAGCCTCACAAAGGTGGCAAAGTTATCAAGGAGGATCCTATCAACATGAGTGAACTACTTGCTTTCTCACTAACCACCTCACACTTCAGACATCAATCATGTTTTGATTTTTGTGAAATGGTAGAGAAGCATCTGATTCCCTTGACTCCAGTTGAACAAGAAGTGGTTAATGAGAGAGAAACATGGCTTGAGAGGGTAAATATCCACTTGAGGGTCTTCTAAAGAAAGCCAACATAGACAAAAAGATGCTTAGGCATATGGCCTACCATTACTTGACCCAGAATAGGATAGGTAACATGAGAATTAAGCAAGGGCCTTAAAAAGAAAAAAGAGGGGTGACAAACTTGAGATCTTGGCTGATGTTACACTTACCCAACAAAGTAACCAATGAAGTACATTTAAGCCAAAACTGGGCATATTTTGGAAAAATTTTGTAAATTTTGTTTTTTTGAATTAGGCAACACAAGAAATTTCAGTGGATGTGGCGTTATGCATTGGATTGGCTCACTCTATTGCCAAATGGCTTGTATTTTTTGATTCAGCATGAAAAAACAACCAAACCTAGAAAATTTCATCAAATTTGGAGGAGATCTTGGCCACCAAAAGGGAAAAAAACACTCGAAAAGTGCTCTCTCTGCCACTTTTTGGACACACAGGAACTAGTCTTGGGAGAATCCATTTTTGAGAGGGAAAATGACCTCCAAATCAGAAAATTCAAAGTGTTCTAGAAACCAGACAGGTAGGGATTTCCAACAAGCTATCTTGGGCCTGATGTGGATGAGTGGCAGGCCTCCAGAAGTATCCTTGAAGTGGCACTACGCATCAGGCTCAGGGCGTTGCACTTTAGGCAAATTTTTGTCAATTTTGCCTAAAAGTCAAATTTCGCCTAGTTTCTTCACTAGTTGACTTCTTATTCTTGTCTTGGTAAATTTTACATGGTAAATGATGTAATATGATGTAAATATTGATGGAAAACACTTGATGGGGTAGATACTTCAAATCAAAAGTGGTTTTGAATTGAATGTATCAATTTCCTTAGTTTTAGAGGCAAGTTGTTCCACTGCCTATTTTCTTGTTCCTAGTTTAGATATGGTTGAAACCACCCCTTTTCTCATGGATTCGACCCTGATAGCTAGAATGAGTGGTTTCCTTGCCTATATTATGTAATTTCTTAGTCATTTGTAAAGGTTGGACTTTGGTGGAAGTAGTGGCACTCATTGAACATTTGTATCAACAGTTTGGCAAGGAATAAAACCAGGTTTCACAGCTATTTTTGTGGGATTCTTGTGACAGTGAGTTTATGTATTGTTTCTTATTTGTAATGAGTTTTTCTTAGGTTTTATATGTATCCAAATCCATCTTTCTCTTCTAAAACTAAATGAATCAAGGTGAATGGACAAAATACATTGTTGTGCTTTGTCTTGGGAATGCATTTGGTTTTCAATGTTTTCAACTGTTTGAAGAGGATTCATAGTTTCTTTATGCCCTCCTCAACTCCTCAATTCTCTTAATGTACCATCTTAATCCATTTCTAGTACATAAACTCTTGTCTACCTCGCCCCACAGGACATGACTATATCCCTGAGTTGATTTCCCGGACCCAATCTGCCTTCTCCAATTGATCCAACAACCAAAACCTAAAAAATCAAACCAGAAACCCTGAGCTACTATACCTAGCCTAAAATCTACATTAAATTCAGTCATCTTAAGCCCTAATTTCCATTATCCTAATTGAAATTGACAAGGAGAGAGCCCTCTCCCAACTTGGTAGGGCTAGCTACCAGGTTAAGCGTGGGTTGATGTTAACCTAGGATTGCTTCCCTTCAGCCTGAGGTAGATCCAGGCCCTAACATAACACATTTTATTTCTCTACCTAACTACTGATCTGCCAAAATTAAATAGTTTGGCTAGATCTTTATTCTCTATCTATAAACATGAAATTTAAAGCATGAACTATTCAAGAATAAGCTATTTGACTATCATGGGTTGTGGCATTTATGACAAGTTGCACACAACTATTATTTTGCACAGTAAAGTAAAAAGTAGTGGCCCTTGAACTTGCACACTTTCATGATCTGTTTTTGTTTGGGGTTCATATTTTTTCACTTTTTTGATCTTTTCTTATTCTTTTTATCCTTTGATATTTCTTTTAGGACATACCCTCTTTACATTTTTTAATTTTTAATATGGAAAAAATTTTGCAGAAAGAAAAAGTATGTACAAATTACAAGACTAACAATAGCCAATTCAAAATTATGAATCCTATTATTATAGGACCCTAACAATTAGAATGATAGAGATGAAAATATTGATATGCCAGAAGTAACATTGTCTCTACAGTCGATGTGTAGTTATGATTACTGCTCTCTTGCATTTGTTTCATTCAATTCACAAATGAAATTATGAACCGATTTAGATTTAACTCAAGGATGCCTAATATGTATATGATGTATCATGATGATGTACTTTGTATCTTATTTGAATAATTAATGAAATTTAATAGAATAATAAATAGCATTATGGGTTTTCCCCCATGTGGGGTTTTGCCTTGGTCTCTAACCAATCCTAGTGTCTCTTTATGTCCATGATTTTCTTCTATTGTTTCTTTATGCTCCACTGTATTACTAATGTTATTGTTCTTTCTACATAATTGTTGATAATGTTATGATTTAATGGGGTGAATGCATATATAAATGTTGTAAATTTTGTAAAGGCAATTATCTAACAGCAAAGAACAGTATAGCCCTAAGAGAAAATTAACTTGGTATCAAAGATGGGCTGAAGAAAATTCCTGGATTTCACTCCTATGAAGACATTGTTGATGAAAGTAGGATGGAAGAGACCTAAAGTAATGATAGGTTTTGAAGGAAACCCTAACAAACCTTGTTCTAGCAAGAGGAGTTAGGGTTTGGTAAATATCACGAGGCTAGGGTTTGGAGGAAACCCCTGAAGTATGCTTGGAAGAAGAGCCTAGATATGATAAAGGTGTGATGTTGGTTCATAAATTTGTTTCATATAAATATGAAATTGTAGGGTCCAAAATCATACATGCGAAAAAAATATTTTGTCTATAGTCACAAGGTTGAATCGCAAAAATGTGGCCAGAACCACACACTTGATAGGGTTCTTTGTGCATCTAGAGAGCTTCACTCACACGTATGGTCACTAGCTCCATGCGGCTACAGATTAAGGTGTTTTGTACCATTGACCGCAAGCTTGAAAAACTCTAATATGGATATGATCTGTCTATTGGGCTCATATCTTGATTGTTTGGTTGGTTTTGTTGGATAGTCTCCTAAATATTTAGTGTAACCCTAGATAGGCTAGTCTCATTTGGGCCTAATAAATTAAGTTGATAATTCCAAGTTGAGGTATCTCCTCTTTTTTTGATATATGATTCATGACTTGTTGATCCAGGTGGCTCCAGAGATGCACACAGGATAAGGAGGACTCAGGGAAGCTCAAAATTCAAAGTGTTTGGATTATGCTCAAACTAGGACCAGAGCGTAGATCTCATCGTCTTGATTGTGGCAGTACGAATGGTTCGTCAATTCGAGTCCGGATGAGGAAGTTAGAAGCAGTCAAAGTTGGGTTTAATTTTTTATGACTGGGCAGGCTTAAGGAGGCCACAATTTGGACCTTTTCCAGCCACCAGATTCCAGCCAACCTGAGCTAGATTCTAAGAGAAATTGTGGGGTTGTTAAATGCACTCCTATGGCTAAAATTCAAATTTTAAAAAAAATGCATTTTGTTTTATAATAGATATATATATATATATATGAGGGGGGTGGGGGCCACCAACCCCACCACCCCCTCCGCTCATAACCAACACATATATTAAATAACATTTGGTGGATGGGTGGGCCACGACCCCTAGCCCCTCCCATGGAACCATCGAACCAAAACAGCGCAGAAACATGGAGGTGGGCCGACCCATGGGGCACGGACCCTCCACCTCATCGAACTCTTAAATAATGTGCAACCAATGGAGGAAGGTACGAGAGTGGGCCACCCAAGATGGGCCCAACCAACCCACGAATTATTTTTAACAAAATTTTGCATTAAAAAAGGAGGAGGCAGGGGTTGATCACCCGACTTCCTCCCTATTAAACAGATCTCCAACCAACGCATCATAACAGTCTCATTGATAAATTTTCCCAGTAATCTATATATAAACCTCATTTTCATAGTGCACGGGGAAGATGGAGGAACTAGAACTGGGCACGAATTTTGAGACAAAGGAGGCAAAATCTTGGCACGTAGTTCGAGGTAACATTTTGTAGGAGGGGTGAAATTTCACTTTGTCAGATTTTGACAAATTTTATATGGTTTCAGCACTTCTCGACGCCACAAATGCAATGGCGCTATCTATGTCTCCATCAGAGTTCTGCATTTTTGTCCATTTTCAGTATGAGGGTGGAACCATGATCGCTGCAAAAATAGGGAATGGAACCATGATCCTTGCAATTTTCTTGCTGAGGTAATTTTTCTCCATGTCGGAATATAGTCAAGTTTATAGTGATTTTTCATGGTTTTCTGCAGGGATGGCAATGGCAAAGAAAGATTCACCTTTGGAGTTGTAGATTTCCAGTCCACCCATGGAGCAGAATCTTTGAGGAATCTAGGGGGAACCTAAAAGATTCCTTGAGCCCCAGATTCTCAACTTCTCGGAATTCAAAAATTGGACAGTCTATTTTGCACTATTTGACGTCACAAATCTGATGGTGCATTCAGATTTCTCATTCTCTCATTCTATTCTTCAACCACTTTTCTAAGTGGAATATAGGTGTCAACATCCATATGCGAGCAATTATGTGACTGATGTCGTGAGATCGATGGTCTGAGCAGCTTCAACAGTTTGACATCCACTTCTTCAAATGGCCCTTTGTTGTGAGGTATATGTTGTGTTCATGTACTTCTTCTTTATGTATTATGATGCACAGATCCTTGTTGATGTTGATGAGGGATCTTGTTTACTACATGTTTTAATGATTCCCGCTTGATGTGACACGGAATCATCTATGTGATGTACTTGTTGGAATGATTTATCATGTTATGTTTGGAGATCCCTTTTTTGTATGTTGATGGGATGCTCATGTGTCACCATGCATGTTTGTTTTGAGATCCCCTTTATGCCATGTTGGCGGGATGCTCATTGTGCATGATTTTTGTGTCATACTAATAGGAGTCCTTTTGATTAAGAGTTCCTATAGTGGAACATCACTCAACCTTTGGAGGTTGTGCACAAACATCAATTTGCAGGCTCAAGATACACTAAAGGAGAATTCTCGAAGGTGTCAAATTCATATGAGGCATCATCGAAATTGTCGAGGAAAGAGAATGATGGGAACACATCCCCATCATCCCACGACAGTGCCCATTGCAGGGATGGAGATGAGGCAAGCTCTCATCGCCATACTGACATCAAAGATAGCAAGGGAAGGTATAACCACTTTCGATCTTCGAATGTTCATTTCGATTACGATCATGTTGTTAATAATGAACGTAAAACATGGCATCAAAAAACTTGCACCTTTCGTGGATTAAATAACTATACATTTTCGAAGTGTTGGATAAGAATGGCAGCACACAAAAGGATGAGGTGTGAAAAACCCTCTCAACAGCATGTAAAGAAATAGGTTAAGCAAATATGGAGGAAGAAGATGTATTGCAGTCATTGCAATAGAAGTGGCCAGCAAAGAGCCACTTGTTGGAGGCTCCATCAAGAGTAGCGCTTTAAAGACAAAGCGTCGGTGCATGAACCAGGTGAAACAATTGTTCGACAAGAAAAATCACCATAAGGAGGCGACCCATTCAAATTGATAAGTGAAAAATGGTTTCTAGACATGTTGTCATTTCATGGTCATTTTTTTGTAAATCATTTGTTGCATTTTAAAATGTAAAACTGATGATGTGTTTTCCATCACTTGTTCAATAACAATGATGTTTGGTCTTATTTTGAGTTATTGTTTAAACTCTGAAAGTGATGTCATGTTTCCATCACTTTTCGAAAGAAAAAAATAGTGTTGGCCTTGTTTTTCTTGTAAAATCATGCATTACAGTGATGAAGTGTTTTCATCACTTGTTGAAGCAACAATGATATGTTGGCCTTGTTGTCATAGCTGGGTTATTGCGTCCATCTTGTTGTAAACTTGACCATCGAGTATGTGTTATAAACTCGTGGCAAGTGTGGGACGTTTGGGTCATTAGTTGGTCATGTCAATCAAGAACGTAATTTGAAAAAAAATGTACTACAGGTTGCAGAGGTGGCAGGTGTCGGCTCATCACATAAGGCTTCGAAGAACAAAGGTGAAGGAGATGGAAGCAAGGCCTTTCAAGACTCTTGTGATGCAGACAAGGTACAAATAAGTTGCAAATTATTTTTCATGCTTTTGGAGGACCAAAAGTTCCTTAGTGGGGAGGATTAATTTAGATGGCTTCAGAGATGCACAGAGGACAAGGAGGACTCAGGGAAGCTCAAAAATTAAAGTGTTTCAATTATGCTCAAACTAGGACCAAAGCATAGATCTTGTTGTCCTAATCGCAGAGGTGTGAATGGTTCGTCAATCCGAGTCCGAAATAGGAAGTTAGAAGCAGTCAAAGTTGGGTTGACTTTTTGATGACTGGGCAGGTTTAAGGAGGCCACAATTTGGACTTTTTCCAGCCAACCTGGGCCAGATTCTGAGCGAAATTGTGGGTTCATTAAATGCACCGCTACGGCTAAAATTTGAATTTAAAAAAAAATGCATATTGTTTTATAATAAAAATATATATATATATATTATATAATATTATATATATATATAAAGGGGGTGGGGGGCCACCAACCCTGCCACCCCCTCTACTCATAACCAACACATATATTAAATAACATTTGGTGGAGGGATGGGCCATGACCCTTGGCCCCTCCCACGGGACCACTGAACCAAAACAACACTAGTAGATGGAGGTGGGCCGGCCCTTGGGGCACGAACCCTCCACCTCATCGAACTCTTAAATAATACGCAACCAATGGAGGAAGGTGTTATCACTCAGGTTGTTCCCTGTCTCCAGGAGGGAATACAGCGCAGGTAACCACTAACCAATCTTTAGTTGCAGGTCCTAGCCTTCCTACAACTAGAGAGGGCTCTCTCTTTGTAATTCAGCTTTGTTTTGGAGTATCTTAGGCTAGTTATGAAGTACAAGTTTTTGTTTGGTGTTTGGAAGGTGACATTCAATAGTTAAGGCAGTAAGTTGAGGGAAGTTCAGACAATTGGGTTGATGGAGTCTAATGGAAATGAGCCTTTGGGATGGTTTTTTTGGCAATAAGACAATTACAGAGCAGGATAATTAATCACATAACAACTTTGAAGCTTAAATAAGATGCAATGAAGTTAAGAAATGAAAGGCAATCAAGAATCTTTCATTTATAATAATAGAGGGAAATGTGTGTAAACATTATTAGGGAGCAGTTAAGAATTGCCTAATGATATTTAGAGTGAAAGAACCAGGGAGACAAAAGCAAACAAGAATTCTTTCCTATGCTAGTCCTGTGGAAAACATTAAAAATTACAGGAATTGAACACAGAGTACAACAAAGTAAATTCTGGGTTATCCTTCTTTCCTGTAACTTAGAACATGATATTTAGATGATAAGTAAGACACAAATATAGTAAAATAAGGGTACAGAAGACTTATTGAACCATGCATTAACACAAGAATCCTGCAATCTATCCTTTTTCCATCGATTCCACAACAGTAAGTTCATCAACAAAGCATTCCAACAATTTTTATTTCTGAAGAGTTCTCAAAAACATACAGCGTAGTTCCAGAATGATATTCACCGGCCAACAACAATACATCTCTTTAGCAAGTATTTATAGAAGTTTTTACAAAATATCCCATAGGAAGTATCTAGACATAAATTTATCCATCTACTCTGACAGAAACAATAACTAAAGTGGGAAAAAACTGCGCAGCAATAACTGAGGAAATAAATGCGCTTTACTGGCTATTGTAGGTGTCATGTTTGTTGTTGACTCTTTGACTCTGATAGTCGGGTGATGACCGCTTTGTTGATGTGCTATCCTGTCATGCTGTGCTTTGCCACCTGTGTTTGAGTTTGTTTGAATGTTTTTTAGCGCTCATTTCATCCACTGTTGATTTGAATTTTCGATAGCAGAGCCATTTAATACAATTTGCTTATTATGCAGACAATTCATAAGAAGAGAATCAAAACTACTTTAGAATCTCAAGCAGGTTTTGCCACCACTGATCTATTGGTAATTGATGTTTTCTTAATTTAAATAATATCTCATCAGCTTCAGTGTATGTATAATAATTTGGTAAGACTGGAAAGAGATGTGCTATCTCATGCTCAATGTAAAACAAGTCTTCCAGCTTATCATACAAACTTTGTCCAAAGGGAGGCATTGTTTCTTCTGAGCCACTTGATGATGCTGTAATCTGATTTTGCACATAAGTATTCAGCCCGTATGCATACTACTCCTGCATTAACAGCTTCCCAGTGCTAGTGACCAGGCTGGGTAAACCTTTGCTCTGTAATATTGAAATTTTTTGTCAGAAGGCATGCACCTCTGTGTGCATTTCCTGACACTTTCTTTCTATAGTTTGAACAAAATTTCTCATAGTAAGCACTTTCTTGACTCTTACAATAATCTTTGTCCTGTTCTGAATGTTTAGAGCTGCTAGCTGCTCACCAGTACGAGTATTCAAAAAATGAATCAATTGATTAGCTTGCTCAGGCTTATCTGCCAATAATGCTCTGGCCTTTTGAGTTTCATATTGAGCTACTGCCATCAATTCTATCTGGTCAAAAATAGTTTGTATTGTTGTCCATTGATCAGCAATAGCTTTGCCAATCTTATCCCACAAAATTGTTTTTATTTCAGTCAGGGTTCTATGGAGAGTGAGGTCCTTCTCCAAGGCCTTTATTTTGTTCTCTAGGGCCTTTACTTCCCTAGTCTTCTCGGCAACTGTCATCTTTGATTTATCATTGCTAGCCTCAATCTTGGCTAGCTTTTCCTTGGTCTCCTTCATTTCTACCATCTGTAATTCCAGAGCCTTAATTTCTTTCATCATAGCTTCCATGCTCAAGCTGGCTTCTTGCAATGTTGTTGTTGTAGTTGTTACTGAAGTTGAGGCACCTGTTGCTGAAGCTAGATTCAAGGGAGGTGCTGCTATAGTGACTGTTGTAGGAGGAGCTGTGATTATTGGAGCTGTTTGGGATGGTTGAGGGGCCAACTCTGGCTGTTTCCCTTGTTGAGCCTCTTCCAATGCTTTTTCTGTGTCTAACAGCCTTTGGTTCATCCTCATAAGCAGGCTGACCACATCCTCTACTTCCTGTTGTTGTGCCACCTCTGTAGTTTGAGGATGTATGGAAGCTGGCAGCTTCATTTGTTTTCTCAGGGCTGCTATATCCTCTTCCTTTTTCCTGATCAAGGCTTGTGTGCCTTTGGGATCTTTGGGATCATGTCCCAACTCTATAATGATCTCTTCTAAGGATTTTATCCTATTATCCTTGGCCAATGAGGAGGATTTCTCCAGCTCTAGTTGGGCAGAAGTATTATACAAAGAATTCTGCAATCTATGGGCCATTAGAGCCTTATCTGCTAGCATGGAGTAAACCATTTCTCCAGCCTGCTTATGCAATTCAATCTGGTCTATTGGAAGTATGTCTTTGGCCAGGACCTCCAGATTGGTTCTAATGTAGTCTGCAGCTGACTGTGGCTGCTGTATAGTGGGTCTGAAGTGACTAAGAGTCATCTTCCCTGCTTGCATGTCATATGCTACCATCAGTCTTTGTTGATTTGTTGGTGCCATTCTCATCAATTAATTGTAAAGCTGAAACCTTATTGGCTCGTTTCTAGCTTTGATCTCAGTGAACGCTCATTTGATATCCAAGCCCTGCTTGGTTTGCTATTTGGAGGATGAAACCTCCCCACCTAGCTGTCTCTCTTGCTCCTGCTGAAACGAGCTGGCCAATGTCTCCAAAATAGGAGGGATCTGTTGTTCAGAAGTCCCCTCACCTCTGATATTGCCTGTAGTTTCCTCAGTAATTTCCTCCTCCGAATAAGGGTTTAGCCTCTATATTTTCTCACCTTGTTGGTCGGTGGATGCATCTGTAGGTGTTTCTTCTGTTCTGTCCCTCTTTTTAGATCTTTCCTCATTATGAGGGGTTTGCAATACAAGGATCCTGGCTGCCTTTTGTTGCGTTGAAGGGCCTTGTTCTTGGCCCTTTTCCTGATTTGTGGATGGCTACTCTTCCATTGTAATTTGTTGTTCTGAATGTTCAATTTATTTTCCCTTCCCTGCAGATGAAATGACCTCTTTAGCTTGCTGTTGTGGAGGTGTAGCAGTTGATGTGCTTGCTCCAATATGTTGAGGCTGTGTGAAAGTGACCTGTATAAAATATTCTAGGTCAATTCTTTTCTCATGGTCTTTCATATGTTTTTCTAATCTTTCTTCTTCAGTAAGATCTTCACCATCTAATGTTCCCTCTACCCATTCTTGTTGATTAGCATATTGTTCAATGTGGGGGATTAGCTGGTGCACATATCCTGAAAGCCTATGTTTGATTCTTCTAAGGCTTATGAAGTGTTCAGGGTCATATGGTGCCCAAAAGAATATTTGTTTCAACATGAGCTCTTCCCTTAGCATATTGTCTTCATCCTTCCAGGCTTCTTCCCTTTTATTGAAAACAAAGGGCCCCAATTGAGGTCTGATTTTAAGTTGTGCTTTCTTGTTTTTCCCATGAAAATGAGTCAAATTTGCACTACTGAACTGCGTGAAGTATTCTAAGGCAAAAATTCTCATAGGGACATATCTTGGTAGTTTATAGGGAGACAACTCACACCCATAAATTCTTATCACTGTGTGGTTTTGGTAGAAATACCAATCACCAATGTTGTAGCCCTTTGAAAGATGTAGGATTCTTTACATTTCAGCAGTGAGCCTGCCAGGAGGAGTCATCATCAATAGGCAAGTGGATGGGTAGATAAACATGTCAACAAACTCACAATATGTGTAGGAAGAGTAGTGGACTTCATGGAAAACTAAGGTCTAGAAGATAACAGATCTTCTTTCTCCTTTTGAGTCCAATCCGTTGAGAGGAACTTTGAAACTATCAGGGTGATAGTATAGCAGCAGATGGTAAATGTAGGAGGTATACTTGAACACTCTTTCTCTTTCCATCATCATGAATTTCTCATGTATTTTGTTTGCTATGAAGGTGGCATAGTCATAAATGACAGCAGGGGGCTGTCCTAGAGTGAACATGGTTAATAACAGAAACACAGTCTCATCCACAAATTCTCCTGTCTTGCATCCTAGAATGTAGGAAATCATATCTACCAGGAGTCTGCTTGTTTCATTGAATGAGACTTGATGGTAGGGTGGAGGATGATCGGCCTGGCACTGTGGTTCCATAAATAACTGACCTACCCTCGATATTTCTGAACTAGAGAGCTTTGCACCCTGATCGAGTAAGTGCTTCATTGTAAGAGGAACCAGAGGCTGAAGTGGCTCAAAGTTCAACATTTCATTTATAGATTGAGGAGTGATACAGAATAGCACAGACCCATCTAGAGTGAGGATTGCTCTCTGAGTGGGGTCATAGTTTTCATGACACATATGAATGAAGCCAGGAAGCACATTGACTGATGGGAGGTAGTAGATGGGCATACTAGATTGCCAGATTCCCAGGATATCAGTGCTATTCCTGTGATTGTTTCTGAAGTGACACACAGTTTTAAGGTGAGACCTGAGGCCCATCATATCCTTGATCTGGAAGTCTCTGTCTGCCAAAGGTAACCATTCTAAATCCATGTGTGGATCATTTAAAGGAGAAATGTTGAGAGCCATTGGAGCCTCCATGTTTATACTGTTTGTGTTTTGATTACAATACAGGTGTAAGCAGCAACAGGTGACAAGACTCAGGCTCTGAGGCTATTGTCAAGATGCTGGATACTATTTTGTATCTGGCAATGACCTCACAGTGTATAGTTTATTGTCAAACAACAATTTTGCAAAATTTAGATAGGTTTTTGAACACATTCACCGGAATCATAGACTCTATGAGTAAAATGCAAAGGAAACTGGGATTGATTTCTCAACTGAAGGAGCAACAATTAGCAGAGGGAAGTGAAAGTGGAGGAATTCCTTTTTGGTAAAATTGGATAAAATGAAAATCACAGAGTGATTAACCACTTTAATTCAAAGCTTGGGTAGTTTTTGGAGTCTCTGCGGGAGAAAAATGGGCGCAAAGTGTATTGTAATGGCTAGATTGTAGAGGATATGGGCTTAAACTTTGAAAGTTTGCTTCGAATTCATAGCTTGGATAATGTATACAAGGTGGTAAATGACAGGTAAGAGTACTTTTGGATGTGAATTACAGGTGCTTTTGGCAATTCAAATAGCGAATTGCGAACAAAACAAGGTTTTCAGGCAAAAAATGGGTAAATACCTATTTTTATGGCATGGAGGGCAGTTAGCAGGTGCAACTCGAGCTGTGGGGTCGTGCTATGGAGCTGAATTGCAGGTTGATGGACTGTAGAAGCTCCAGAGGCGATTTGGTCGTGAAGGTGCATGCAACGTTGTTTACGGGTGCGCAAATAGAAATAATCGAAAAATAGTCATTTTCGTGACTTTTTTAACAAATTTTGGACATTTTAGCGCTTTTGGCGCTTTTCTGGGATGACGTCATCATGACGTCTTTTTTGTCACGTAGCGGGTACGGAGAATGACGTGGAACATGACATGGATGATGACGTGGCATTTGACACGGTGGTGGGGTGGTGATGTCAGCAGATGATGTGGCGTAGGTACAGGGTAGTGGCGGGTGATGTGGATGCAACGTCACGCGCTGACGCAGGCGGAAGGGCAGAGCAGTAAGCAGTTTCCATCGGACCACCTTTGGTACGGGAGCAGTAATTGTTAGAGGTGGCCCAATACAATAGGAGGACGACAGGTGTCCCTGTGTACGACGGTGAAACCCTCGACCATTGGGTAGTACCGTTAATGAGGCGCGTCTGATATTGATTAGGACCGTCGGATCTTGGGGATGTGATCCGACGGTGGATGGGAGGGCGATATGATCGGGCGTTATCACTGGAGCGCACACGATAAACCTTGATTTTTCAAAGGTTTCAGGTGGGTTTTCAACTTTAGGTTATGGATTTAATGTTCACGTCATGGTTATGGTTATTCGTTTAACCAAATATTAAACGAAACCCAAATGAAATGCATGCGCGGGGTTTGTATAATACGGTTTGTGTGTGGGGCGGGTCATCGTGGCTATTAATCTAACCAAATGTTAGATTAATCCCAAGTGTTTTGGACGTGGAAGGGCTAATATTAAGGCCCCAAATGGACCTAGTATTCCCCTACTTTGTATTGTATGGATATAGTGCCAAGGGGTGGGGATATTTATTTTTTTGGGGTTATTTATATAGTTTTTTGTGTAATAGGGATGGGAAAATGTTTTTAGGGAGCTAAAATAATAAAATTAGATGTTAATATGACTTTATGGATTTGGAAGTGCATGGATGAATGCTTAAGTTTATAGAATGAAAACTTAGGCATAGGGAAATGAAAGGATTGTGGAATGATCATTTTTACACAAGAAATGTGGTTTCTTTTCACTAAGTCAACTCAGATGTCAACTTGGCATTTCACATAAAATGGAGTGAAACTGGACTTTTTGGGCAAATCCCAAGGTCCTTGAGGGGATGTTAGTAAGTGATCTTTGGGGGAATGAAGGGGAATTAGTCATGCTTCCAAAGTCATACAACCAAATAATTGCCATGGTACTAGTGTCATTGATGAGATGAGTCCTTCTTGACAAGACAAAAAGTAATTATAACCTTGCTTCTGCAACCTCAAACTGCCTACCCAGCCTAATACACCTAGAATTTTTTTCTTCCTTTGGATTGGGTGCACTTGAACTGGAAAACCCTGATTTTCTTCTTTTCTATTGACTGCCCTCCTATCTAAATGTGCCCTTATCTCTTCCAAGGGCCCAGATTAAGCAGTTGGGCTCCTTAATTTCTCTACCTATCTACTCATCTGCCAAGCTTGAACTGTTTGGACAGGTATTCATTCTCTATTCTACAACAGCAAATTTAAATATGGAATGGTCTAGATTGAACTGTTGGGCCATCCATCAAGTGTGATAAGCAGTAGTGTCTTCACATTGTGAACTTGCAAAATAAGATAGCAGTGGCATCTTGACTGACCACTTTCTTGGTCTCTTGGTTTGGGGTTCATTTTTGCTATTTTTTCTGACCAATTCATTTTCTTGCCTTTTGATTATTATTTTAAGGCATACCCTCTTTACATTTTTTAATTTTCTTGGTCTGTATACAAAATATGGAACCTCTGCAGCATGCAAGGATGAACATATTTGGCACTTCCACAGTCAATCATGAAAAATGAAACCTATTGGTATAGGAACCTAACAGTGGCTCCACTTGGGGATGGATTTTCCTGGTGAAAAGCCAAGAACAGTAGGTCAGATGGCCTTATTCTTAGATGACTGGTGTAATTCAAAAGTTCTGTCTCCTGGAAACCCATGATTTGAATCTGTGTAGCTTGTATGCAGTACTTTTTTAAGCTGATCTGTGTGAAACTGCAGCTCTGCGTCTTGCTGGTTTCACTGAGTTCTTATCATCATCTTCATACTTCCCAAGCCCTTTTCTTGATTTCTTATGGTGGACTCAAAATATACATCAAAAAGTGATGCAGTTCCCTGATTTTTCTTCAAAATTTGCTGCATTTGGTTCCTTATCTAACTGTTGTAAATGAAAAATGCTGGAAATATGAATATTTATGTACAATATATAGACGTGTTGTGTTCATCAAAGGGGATCAAAATAGTGCTTGAGCATTCGCCCATTGAATGGGCCCTCTTTAGTGTTTGTGCCATCTAAACTCTTCAAGAAAAAGGTGTTGTTACCTTGTACAGCCTGAATAACAAAAGGGCCTCTCCATAGGAAATCAACTTTGCCATGTTTTCCTTTGTCTTCCCTTATGGAGTCCCATTTCAACACTTTGTTTCCTATGAATAAATCTTCATCTTTTGTTCTTTTATCAAAAATCTTCTTGATTTTGTCTTGCATAATCTGAGTTCTTTGGTATACTTCCTCCCTTGTTTGTTGTAAGTGAATAGTCTGATTGATCCTTCTCTGAATATCATTCGGCTCTACTTGAATTACAGGGATTCCTAAAGTGGAGGGGAAAATAGCCTCTAGACCATACACCAATTCATATGGACTTGTTCCAATGGACCTTTTTGTAGTCAATCTCTCTTCCCATAGTGCATTCACAAGTTTTTTGTGCCAATTCTTTTTATTCTCTTTCAGGACCCTTTTAATGATGTTGATGAGGCTTTTATTGGAGGATTTAGCAAGACCATTACCTTGAGGGTAATAGGTTGTGGAGTGGCCCAAGGTAATGTGATATTTGTGGCAAAAACTTATCATTCTTTTGGATTTAAATACAGCTGCATTGTATGTAATGATCTTTTCTGGACAACCAAATCTAGATAGGATATTGGTTTCTAGGAATTGGATGATAATTGAGTCATTGGCTTGCCTACAAGGGATGGCTTCTATCCACTTGGTAAAGTAATCTGTGGCTATCAAAATCCATCTATGCTGGCCAGGAGATGAAGGGTGGATCTCCCCAATGAAGTCTAAACCCCATTGTTGAAATGGCCTTTCAGTTGAAATGGGTTTGAGGGGCAAGGGCAGCAGCTTTTTCTTGCCTTCAAAGATTTGGCATTTATGGCAAGGCATTACAAATTTTTTCACATCAGCAAACAGGGAGGGCCAATAAAATCCATCCCTTAGGATTTATCAGCTGTTGATTTCCAATAAAAATGTCCACCACAATCTCCTGCATGAAATTCCTTGAGGACTTTATCAGTTTCATCCAAAGTTAGGCAGTTAAGCAAAATACCTTCATGATTTTTCCAAAACAACACATTATCTAAGATACAAAACTTTGAAGCTTTCATTTTCAATAATCTCTTTTTGGTTCTGGATAACCCTGGAGGAGCTTGTAGATTTAATAATACAAAACATATATCAGTGTACCAAGGTGATTGTAAAAAGGCTTGATTGATCTGTGGAGTCGCCATCTCCTGTTCGTTATCCAGTTCATTGATGTCTAGGGCTTGAAAGTTGGTTTCAGTCATTAATCTGGCTAGCCCTTGTCCTTTTATGAGTTTTGTTGGCTTGATTTCAGTGTCATACTCTAGAATGTTGGCTATCCATTTACCCCTTTTACCTTCAATTCCTTCTTGAGTAAGAATATATTTGACCACTGCATTCGGAACATAGGCAATTATGTGAGAGTACAAGATATAAATTTTGAAATCCTTTAAGGCCTTCATAAGGGCATATGCCTTCTTCTCCATGATTTGGTATTTGAGTGGAGCATCTCTAAGTGCTTTACTGAAAAAAGCAATGGGTTTCTCACATCCTAAGTCATATTTTTGTAATAGGACAGCAGCAATTGTATGTTCAAATGCAAAGGAAAAGATTATAAAATCTTTATCAAACCTGGGACTTGTAAGAACAGGAGTTCTTGTCAAAGCTATTTTGATTTCCTCAAAGGCCTGTTTGGCTTCCATTGTCCATTTTACTTTAGAGCCTTTCTTTAGCATATTATTCAACAGTCTAATCAGTTCAGACAAATTAGGAATGAATCTTCTTAGGAAATTGATTTTTTCTAGAAAGGCTTGTAATTCTTTGATGTTTCTTGGATGAGGGACTTGAAGGATAGCCTGTATTCTGTCTGGATCTATTCTTATTCCATCTTTTGAAATTATGTGGCCTAGGAGTCTTCCTTCTTCTAGGCCAAATAGTAATTTCTTTGGGTTCAATGATATGCCATATTTTCTGCAAATCAAGAACACGTGTCTGAGATGTTTTAAATGTTCTTGGACTGATTTTGAGAAAGCAATAAGATTATCAAGGTATACTACTAAAAATTCATGAATCTCTTTAGAAAAGGCTATGTCCATTGCCCTCTGAAATGTGGCTCTTTCATTCTTGAGTCCAAAAGGCATTTTGACATATTTAAAGGTTCCCCAAGGTGTTGTAAAGGTAGTTTTGTTCTGATCATCTGGGTGAACCAGAATCTGATTAAATCCTGAGAAGCCATCTAATAATGAAATCCTTGAAGCCCCCACTACCCTTTGTAGGATATGATCCATTTTTGGTAAAGGGTAGTGATCTTTGAGAGAGACTTTATTCAAATTTCTTAGGTCAACACAAAGCCTTATCTCTCCAGTTTTCTTTCTAGTGGGTACTAGATTTTAAATCCATTCATAGAATCTAATGGGTGCAATTATTCCAACTTGATACGTTCTTATGACTTCTTTTTCAATAAGGGGAAGGAGGACTGGATTGATCCTCCTCATCTTTTGCTTAAAAGGCTTCTAGTTTTCTTTCAAGGGTATTGTATGTTGGATAACAGATGTGTCATAGGATTTGAGGTCCTCATAGCTCCATGCAAAAATATCTTGGAACTCTTTAAAAAACTCAATGTATTTGAGTTTTTTATCAGGAGGCAAAGTTTTGGATAGTTTTACCATTCTGGGATTTTCTATGGTTCCGATATTGCAGTCCTCAATTTCTGCATTCAGTGGTTGCATTTTAGGTTTTCTTGGAATGTCATTTGAATCAAATATATCTTGTAAGGGAGTTAGGCCTATGGGTAGGACATTGTCCTTCAACTCAATTACTTCAGTTTCTTCCTCAATCATTTCATCAAAATTCACTTGTTTGAGTTTTTGTAGCTTTCTGTAATTAAAAGTTGTTGGATTCAAAAGCACATTTGCTGCTTCAGCTGAGATGTTTGGATCAACTTTGTCAATTTGTTGTTGATCATCAACAGTGCTTGTGTCTATATTTATGCTTGAAAAATCTTCTTTTAAAGTCAGGAAGTTGTTGATTTGGGTGTCATTTTCAAACACCTGCCAATTTTTTACATTATCAGGGATAGCAGGTCTATGTTTGATCTCAGCAGTGAAGTGATGATTGGGCTCAAAAGGCAGTTTACAAGTGCTGGAAAAGGTTGCCAAACTATGTGCATGTAGGTTGTATTTTCTTGGAACTTTAGTGAGTTCTGATTCCAAGAAGGTGTTTAGTATTTCCATAGCTTCACCTCTATAAGCCCTTAGCCTAGGATCATTTGTGACAAAATTTCCCTTTATATGTTGTATTATCAAATCTAAGTCTCCTAGAATTGAAATTTTGGTGACCCCTAGACTTCTGATTTGTTTGAGCCCCAGCAAAAGGGCTTCATATTCGACCATATTGTTTGTGCATTTGAAGTTTAGCCTATATGCATGACCTTGAGCATGGTCATTTTGTATGTTGTGTATCCAAATCCCTGCCCCTGCTCCTAATTTATTCACTGACCCATCAAACTCTAAGTACCATAGAATTTCTTGATTAACACTTGTCTCAATAGTCCTGGGGACTTGTTTAGTGGGCAGTGAGCTTGGACTTTGTAACTAGTTTGATATGTCAGTTTCACTTGTTACTTCAATCTCATCAACAATTTTTTGGTGCTAGTCACTAGATTGTTCATTCATGTTCATTGTTGGTATTGTTTCTAGGAGCTTGGCCTCAGCTTTGGAGCACATGTCAGCATTGTATAAGATAAATGAATCCATGTTAGAGTGAATGTAATAGATGGGGAAGTTTTGGGGTTTGTCTTAACTGCTAACCACATATTTTATCAATGTTTCCCAGTATAATCTCTTTGGCTAGCCAAAAACTGAAATTGTGGCATAGGACATATCTAGCTGCAAAGATCCTTGGAGTTTGGCACCCCAAGATCTGTACAAAAGCATACCATACTTAGGTGGGATATCAGCTACCACCACATCCATCAAGATAGTCTTAGCTGGATATTGAACTAAAGATACACAAAGGTCTTTGATTGGGCCTAGACACCTGACCTGGCTGGAATCAAATGAGAACAGGTCCTTATATGGCCTTGTGATGTCTAGGTCTAGCTTTTCCATCACTGACTTGGGCATTAGATTATGGGAAGCACCTGAGTCAAACATTGCATTGTGCAACACTTTGTCATGAATGTTTAAGCTCACATAGAATGGAGGAACCCCTCCATCTACTGATTTACCATTGACTTCCGGACCAAAAATCAGTTCTAGTTGGTCATCCAAAACATTGACTGCATCCCTATTCTCTGATATTTGCAGTGACCTATTGATTTTCTGTCTGTAAACTTCATGTTTGGCCAATTTAGAGAGAGGAATGGCTATTTTCAGCTTGCCAATTTCTGTTTCTAAGTTGAAAGGTTTCTCTATCTGAATCTTTATATTTTGGGCGGCAAGCTTTTCTTTTTCAGTTGAGTTTTCGTTGACCTTCTCTTGATTATGAGTGTTGTTATGAGGTACCTCTGATTTGAAGTTATTTTCACTAGGGTTATTCAAATTTTCTTTTGAAGAATGGGGTGTGAATGAGTGGTTTCTTGAAGGTTGTAAATATGATACATCTTCCACAGTGACTTCCTTTGGGTCTGCTTTATCGGAGGATTCTGTTGGGACAACTTTATCCTTTGTTTTCTTAGGTTGTTTAGTATCTTTCAGCTTGGTAGATTCAGGCACATCTATTGTTCTGCTTCTCAACTTATACTGTTTATGAACCTCATAGACTGTTGCATCATACCCTTCTCTGAAATCAAATGACTCTCCAGATTTGGTTTGAAATTGGTTGAATTCGTGGGCCTCTTGGTCATCTTGTGTTAGGAAAATTTGTTGTTCACTATCTAAACCCATTAAGTTGATGTGAGGGTCCTCTGTGGGTTCACTAGAGGTTGAGGCTTCTACATAATTCTCTTGAAATGGGGGTCTAATGTTCTAATCAGGGCCAGCCTTTCTAGGAGTAGGGTTTTGATTCTTTCTAAAATTTGGATTTCTGGTTGTGTTACTTGTTTGACCCTCCCAAGATGATTTTCTCTCAATGGTATCTACCCTATCTCCCAATCTATCCATCCCTTTCATGATGGCATCTAGTTTCTACTCAAATGCTGAAGGTTCTTCTTTGAATGTTGTTCTTCTTTCAGTTCTAGCCCAGTTTTGTTTGGCAATCAAGTTTGTTTCTACACTAACAGTTATATTCTGCATGTCTGCTAGGTTGGGAGGGGCTCTTTCCCTCAACTGATATGCCATGTTAGGATCAAATCCATCAAGGAATTTGATCAAGGCTAAGTCAAGTGGAGGTCTAAGGTTTTGTGGGATGGCATTATATACATTGTTGAATCTAGCACAATAGTCTTGGACAGTTTCTTGTGGACCCCTTTTTAAATTGTCATATTCAGTTAAAATGTGTAAAGGGTCTTTCTTCTTTTCCCATCTGTTTAAAAAAGCTTGACATAGAGCCTCAGGGTTGGCTATAGAGTTTGCAGCAAGTGACCTAAATCAGGTTCTCACATCACCAGTTAGGCTTTGGACAAAGATTTTCATTCTCACATCATTATCATCAGTTTCATAATTTTCAAACTAATCCTGCATCTTGTTAGTGTGTTGTTGGGTTGTATAGGAACCAGCACCATCAAAATAAGTGATCTTGCTTTGATAGTCTTGGGGCATAGCCCCTAGATTGGCAGGCAACTGCAAGGGAGCATATCTATTGGCCATATTTACAGGGATAAACGGGGGAACAGGAGGAAATGGGACAGCTGGAACAACAGGGACAGAGGAAGAAATATGTGCAGTAGATGGAGGAGTGGAGAAGGTGCTTTGAGAAGTGGATGAAGAACTAGGGTAAGCAAGAGTAATGTGAGGACGGAATGAAGCTTTAGCAGGAGTTGGGATAAAATTCTATTGAATGGTTTAAAGGTCTGAATCAACAGATTTTTCTTGTTCTTCTTGTTTCCTAAGGGTCTTAGGGATCAAATTAGGATTTTCAAAAATAGCTGGGGGATTTGGATCAAGATTTGATCTTGTATAACGAGTTTTCTTCTTTGGAGCCAGCTTCTAAATCTGTTTTTGGTATTCTTGCTTGAATATCTTTAAAGCAGGGAAACTAACCTTTTGTTGATTCAGAACTCCCTAGTGGAGTTGCCAATGATGTTATCACTCAGGTTGTTCCCTAGCTCCGGGAGGGAATACGGCCGAGGTAACCACTAACCAATCTTTAGCTGCAGGTCTTAGCCTACCTACAACCAGAGAGGGCTCTCTATTTGTAATTCATCTTTGTTTTGGAGTATCTTAGGCTAGTTATGAAGTACAAGTTTTTGTTTGGTGTTTGGAAGGTGACATTCAATAGTTAAGGCAGTAAGTTGAGGGAAGTTTAGACCATTGGGTTGATGGAGTCTAATGGAAATGAGCCTCTGGGATGGTTTCTTTAGTAATAAGACAATTACAGAGCAGGATAATTAAGCACGGAACAACTTTGAAGCTTAAATAAGATGCAATGAAGTTAAGAAATGAAAGGCAATCAAGAATCTTTCATTTATAATAACAGAGGCAAATTTGTATAAACATTATTAGGGAGCAGTTAAGAATTGCCTGATGATATTTAGAGTGAAAGAACCAGGGAGACAAGAGCAATCAAGAATTCTTTCCTATGCTAGTCCTATGGAAAACATAAAAAATTACAAGAATTGAACACAGAGTACAGCAAAGTAAATTCTGGGTTATCCTTCTTTCCTATAACTTAGAATATGATATTTAGATGATAAGTAAGACACAAATATAGTAAAATAAGAGTACAGAAGACTTATTGAACCATGCGTTAACACAAAAATCCTGCAATCTATCCTTTTTCCATCGATTCCACAACTGTAAGTTCATCAACAAAGCATTCCAGCAATTTTTATTTCCGAAGAGTTCTCAAAAACATACAACGCATGTCCAGAATGATATTCACCAGCCAACAACAATACATCTCTTTAGCAAGTATTTATAGAAGTTTTTACAAAATATCCCATTGCAAATATTTGGACATAAATTTATCCATCTACTCTGACAGAAACAATAACTAAAGTGGGAAAAAACTTTGCAGCAATAACTGAGGAAATAAATGCGCTTTACTGGCTACTGTAGGTGTCTTGTTTGTTGTTGACTCTTTGACTCTGATAGTCGGTTGATGACTGCTTTGCTGAAGTGTTGTCCTGTCATGCTGTGCTTTGCCACCTGTGTTTGAGTTTTTTTGAATGCTTTTTAGCGCTCATTTCATCCACTGTCGATTTGAATTTTCGATAGCAGAGCCATATAATACAATTTGCTTATTATGCAGACAATTTATAAGAAGAGAATCATAACTACTTTAGAATCTCAAGCAGGTTTTGCCACCACTGATCTGTTGGTAATTGATGTTTTCTTAATTTAAATAATATCTCATCAGCTTCAGTGTATGTATAATAATTTGGCCAGACCAAAAAGAGATGTGTTATCTCATGCTCAATGTAAAACAAGTCTTCCAGTTTATCATAGAAGCTTTGTCCAAAGGGAGGCGTTGTTTCTTCTGAGCCACTTGATGATGTTGTAATCTGATTTTGCACCTAAGTATTCAGCCTGTATGCATATTGCTCCTGCTTTAACAGCTTCCCAGTGCTAGTGATCAGGTTGGGTAAACCTTTGCTCCGTAATATTGAAATTTTATGTCTGAAGGCATGCACCTCTGTCTGCATTTCCTGACACTTTCTTTCTATAATTTGAACAAAATTTCTCATGGTCAACACTTTCTTGACTCTTACAATAGTCTCTCTCTTGTTTTGAATGTTTAGAGCTGCTAGCTGCTCACCAGTACGAGTATTCAAAAAATGAATCAATTGATTAGCTTGCTCAGGATTATCTAGCAATAATGCTCTGGCCTTTTGAGATTCATATTGAGCTACTGCCATCAATTCTATCTGGTCAAAAATAGTTTGTATTATTGTCCATTGATCAGCAATAGCTTTGCCAATCTTATCCCACAAATTTTTTTTTATTTCAGTTGGGGTTCTATGGAGAGTAAGGTCCTTCTCCAAGGCCTTTATTTTGTTCTCTTGGGCCTTTACTTCCCTGGTCTTCTCGACAACTGTCATCTTTGATTTATCATAACTAGCCTCAATCTTGGCTAGCTTTTCCTTGGTCTCCTTCATTTCTGCCATTTGTAATTCCAGAGCCTTAATTTATTTCATCATAGCTTCCATGCTCAAGCTGGCTTCTTGCAATGCTGCTGTTGTAGTTGCTGCTGAAGTTGAGGCACCTATTGCTAAAGCTGGATCTAGGGGAGGTGCTGTTGTAGTGACTGTTGTAGGAGGAGCTGTGATTATTGGAGCTGTTTGGGATGGTTGAGGGGCCAACTCTGGTTGTTTCCCTTGTTGAGCCTCTTCCAATGCTTTTTCTGTGTCTAACAACCTTTGGTTCATCCTCATAAGCAGGCTGACCATATCCTCTACTTCCTGTTGTTGTGCCACCTCTGTAGTTTGAGGATGTATGGTAGCTGGTAGCTTCATTTGTTTTCTCAGGGCTGCTATATCCTCTTCCTTTTTACTGATCAAGGCCTGTGTGCCTTTGGGATCTTTGGGATCATGTCCCAACTCTATAATGATCTCTTCTAAGGATTTTATCCTATTATCCTTGGCCGATGAGGAGGCTTTCTCCATCTCTAGTTGGGCAGAAGTATTATACAAAGAATTCTGCAATCTATGGGCCATTAGAGCCTTATCTACTAGCGTGGAGTAAACCATTTCTCCAGCCTGCTTATGCAATTCAATCTGGTCTATTAGATGTATGTCTTTAGCCAGGACCTCCAGATTGGTTCTAATGTAGTCTGCAGCTGACTGTGGCTGCTGTATAGTGGGTCTGAAGTGACTAAGAGTCATCTTCCCTGCTTGCATGTCATATGCTGCCATCAGTCTTTGTTGATTTGTTGGTGCCATTCTCATCAATTGATTGTAAAGCTGAAACCTTATTGGCTCGTTTCTAGCTTTGATCTCAGTGAACGCTTGTTTGATATCCGAGCCCTGCTTGGTCTGCTATTTGGAGGATGAAACCTCCCCACCTGGTTGTCTCTCTTGCTCCTGTTGAAAGGAGCTGGCCGATGTCTCCAAAATAGGAGGGATCTGTTGTTCAGAAGTCCCCTCACCTCCGATATTGCCTGTAGTTTCCTCAATAATTTCCTCCTCTGAATAAAGGTTTAGCCTCTGTCTTTTCTCACCTTGCTGGTCGATGGATGCATTTGTAGGTGTTTCTTCCGTTCTGTCCCTCTTTTTAGATCTTTCCTCATTATGAGGGGTTTGCAATACAGGGTTCTCGACTGCCTTTTGTTGCATTGAAGGGCCTTGTTCTTAGCCCTTTTCCTGATTTGTGGATGGCTACTCTTCCATTGTACTTTGTTGTTTTGAATGTTCAATTTCTTCGCCCTTCCCTGCAGATGAAATGGCCTCTTTAGCTTGTTGTTGTGGAGGTGTAGCAGCTGATGTGCTTGCTCCAATATGTTGAGGCTGTGTGAAAGTGACCTGTGCAAAATATTCTAGGTCAATTCTTTTCTCATGGTCTTTCATATCTTTTTCTAATCCTTCTTCTTCAGTAAGCTCTTCATCATCTAATGTGCCCTCTACCCATTCTTGTTGATTAGCATATTGTTCAATGTGGGGGATTGGCTGGTGCACATATCTTGAAAGCCTGTGTTTGATTCTTCTAAGGCTTATGAAGTGTTCAGGGTCACATGTTGCCCAAAATAAGCTTTGTTTCAACATGAGCTCTTCCCTTAGCATATTGTCTACATCCTTCTAGGCTTCTTCCCTTTTATTGAAAACAAAGGGCCCCAATTGATGTCTTATTTTAAGTTCTGCTTTCTTCTTTTTCCCATGAAAATGAGTCAAATCTGCACTACTGAACTGCCTGAAGTATTCTAGGGCAAAAAATCTCATAGGGACATATCTTGGTAGTTTATAGGGAGACAACTCACACCCATAAATTCAAATCACTGTGTGGTTTTGGTAGAAATACCAATCACCAATGTTGTAGCCCTTTGAAAGATGTAGGATTCTTTGCATTTCAGCAGTGAGCCTGCCAGGAGGAGTCATCATCAATAGGCAAGTGGCTGGGTAGAGAAACATGTCAAAAAACTCACAATATGTGTAGGAAGAGTAGTGGACTTCATGGAAAACTGAGGTCCAGAAGATAACAGATCTTCTTTCTCCGTTTGAGTCCAGCCTGTTGAGAGGAACTTTGAAACTATCAGGGTGATAGTATAGCAGCAGATGGTAAATGTAGGAGGTATACTTGAACACTCTTTCTCTTTCCATCATCATGAATTTCTCATGCATTTTGTTTTCTATGAAGGTGGCATAGTCATACACGACAGCAGGGGGCTGTGCTGGAGTGACCATGGTTAATAACAGAAACACAGTCTCATCCACAAATTCTCCTGTCTTGCATCCTAGAATGTAGGAAATCATATCTACCAGGAGTCTGTCTGTTTCATTGAATGAGACTTGATGGTAGGGTGGAGGATGATCGGCCTGGAACTTTGGTTCCATAAATAACTGACCTACCCTCGATATTTCTGAACTAGAGAGCTTTGCACCCTAATCGAGTAAGTGCTCCATTGTAAGAGGAACCAGAGGCTGAGGTGGCTCAAAGTTCAGCATTTCATTCATAGATTGAGGAGTGATATAGAACAGCATAGACCCATCTGGAGTGAGGATTGCTCTTTGAGTGGGGTCACAGTTTGCATGACATAGATGAATGAAGTCAGTAAGCACATTGACTGATGGGAGGTAGTAGATGGGCATACTAGATTTCCATATTCCCAGGATATCAGTGTTATTCATGTGATTGTTTCTGAAGTGACACACAATTTTAAGGTGAGTCCTGAGGCCCATCATATCCTTGATCTGGAATTCTCTATCTGCCAAAGGTAACCATTCTAAATCCATGTGTGGATCATTTAAAGGAGCGATGTTGAGAGCCACTGGAGCTTCCATGTTTATACTATTTTTGTTTTGATCACAATATAGGTGTAAGCAGCAACAGGTGACAGGACTCAGGCTCTGAGGCTATTGTTAAGATGCTGGAGACTATTTCTTATCTGGCAATGACCTCACAGTGTATAGTTTATTGTCAAACAACAATTTTGCAGAATTTAGACAGGTTTTTTGAACACATTCGCTGGACTCATAGACTCTGTGAGTAAAATGCAAAGGAAACTGGGATTGATTTCTCAACTGAAGGAGCGACAATTAGTAGAGGGAAGTGAAATTGGAGGAATTCCTTTTTGGTAAAACAGGATAAAATGAAAATCACATAGTGCTTAACCACTTTAATTCAAAGCTTGGGCAATTTTTGGAGTCTCTGCGGGCAAAAAATGGGCGCAAAGTGTATTGTAATGGCCAGATTGCAGAGGATATGGGCTTAAACTTTGCAAGTTTGCTTCTAATTCTTAGCTCGAATAATGTATACAAGGTGGTAAATGACAGGTAAGAGTACTTTTGGATGTGAATTATAGGTGCTTTTGGCAATTTAAACAGCAAATTACGAACAAAACAGGGATTTCAGGCAAAAAATGGGTAAATACCTATTTTTATGGCGCGGAGGGCAGTTAGCAGGTGCAGCTCGAGCTGCGGGGTCGTGCTATGGAGCCGAATTGCAGGTTGATGGACTGTAGAAGCTCCGGAGGCGATTTGGTCGTGAAGGTGCATGCAACGTTGTTTGCAGGTGCGCAAATAGAAATAATCGAACAATAGTCGTTCTCACGACTTTTTTAACAAATTTTGGACATTTTAGCGCTTTTGGCGCTTTTCTGGGATGACATCATCATGACATCTTTTTTGTCGCGTAGAGGGTACATAGAATGACGTGGATGATGACATGGCATTTGACACGGTGGTAGGGTGGTGACGTCAGCGGAGGATTTGGCGCAGGTACAGGGTAGTGGCGGGTGACGTGGATGCAACATCACACGTTGATGCAGGCGGAAGGGCAGAGCGGTAAGCGGTTTCCATTGGACCGCCTTTGGTACGGGAGCGGTAATTGTCAGAGGCGGCCCAATACAATAGGAGGACAACAAGTGTCCCTGTGTACGATGGTGAAACCGTCGACCATCGGGTACTAGCGTACTATTAATGAGGCGCATCCAATATTGATTAGGACTGTCGGATCTTTGGGAGGCGATCTGACGGTGGACGGGAGGGCGATATGATCAGGCATTATCACAGGAGCGCACACGATAAACCTTGATTTTTCAAAGGTTTCAGGTGGGTTTTCAACTTTAGGTTATGGATTTAATGTTCGCGTTGGGGTTATGGTTATTCGTTTAACCAAATATTAAACAAAACCCAAATGAAATGCATGCACGGGGTTTGTATAATATGGTTTGTGTGTGGGGGGGGTCATAGTGGCTATTAATCTAACCAAATGTTAGATTAATCCCAAATGTTTTGGATGCGGAAGGGCTAATATTAAGGCCCCAAATGGACCTAGTATTCCCCTACTTTGTATTGTATGGCTATAGTGCCAAGGGGTGGGGATATTTATTTTTTTGGGGTTATTTATATAGTTTTTTGTGTAATAGGGATGGGAAAATGTTTTTAGGGAGCTAAAATAATAAAATTAGATGTTAATATGACTTTATGGATTTGGAAGTGCGTGGATGAATGCTTAAGTTTATAGAATGAAAACTTAGGCATAGGGAAATGAAAGGATTGTGGAATGATAATTTTTACACAAGAAATGTGGTTTCTTTTCACTAAGTCAACTCAGATGTCAACTTGGAATTTCACATAAAATGGAGTGAAACTGGACTTTTTGGGCAAATCCCAAGGTCCTTGAGGGGATGTTAGTAAGTGATCTTTGGGGAAATGAAGGGGAATTAGTTATGCTTCCAAAGTCATACAACCAAATAACTACCATGGTACCAGTTTCATTGATGAGATGTGTCCTTCTTGACAAGACAAAAAGTAATTATAACCTTGCTTCTGCAACCTCAAACTGCCTACCCAGCCTAATACACCTAGCATTTTTTTCTTCCTTTGGATTGGGTGCACTTGAACTGGCAAACCTTGATTGTCTTCTTTTCTATTGACTTCCCTCCTATCTAAATGTACCCTTATCTCTTCCAAGGGCCCAGATTAAGCAGTTGAGCTCCTTAATTTCTCTACCTATCTACTCATCTGCCAAGCTTGAACTGTTTGGACAGGTATTCATTCTCTATTCTACAACAGCAAATTTAAATATGGAATGGTCTAGATTGAACTGTTGGGCCATCCATCAAGTGTGATAAGAAACAGTGTCTTCACATTGTGAACTTGCAAAATAAGATAGCAGTGGCATCTTGACTGGCCACTTTCTTGGTCTCTTGGTTCGGGGTTCATTTTTGCTATTTTTTCTGACCAATTCATTTTCTTGCCTTTTGATTATTCTTTTAAGGCATACCCTCTTTACATTTTTTAATTTTCTTGGTCTGTATACAAAATATGGAACCTATGCAGCATGCAAGGATGAACATATTTGGCACTTCCACAGTCAATCATGAAAAATGAAACCTATTGGTATAGTAACCTAAGAGTAGGTACGGGGGCGGGCTACCCAAGGTGGGCCTAGCCAACCCATGAATTATTTTTAATAAAATTTTGTATAAAAAAGGAGGCGGGCTTTGACCGCCCGACCTCCTCCCTATTAAACAGATCTCCAACCAACGCACCATAATAGTCTCATTGATAAATCTGCCCAGTAATTTATATATAAACCTCATTTTCACAGTGCATGGGGAAGATGGAGGAACCAATAGAGGGCACAAATTTCAATAAAGAGGAGGCATAATCTTGGCACACAGTTCGAGGCAACGTTTTGCAGGAGGGATGAAATTTCACTTTGTCAGATTTTGACAAATTTTATATGGTTTCAACACTTCTCGATGCCATGAACGCAATGGTGTTGTCCATGTATCCATAATATTTCTACATTTTTCAGCCATTTTCAATATGAGGGTGGAACCATGATTGCTGCAAAAACAGGGAGCGGAACCATGATCCTTGCAATTTTCTTGAGGAGGTAATTTTTCTCCATGTCAGAATATAGTCAAGTTTATAGACGTTTTTCATGGTTTTCCACAGGGATGGCAATGGTGAAGTCAGATTCACCTTTGGAGTTGCAGATTTCCAGTCCACCCATGGAGTAGAATCTTTGAGGAATCTAGGGGGAATCTAAAAGATTCCTTGAGCCCCAAATTCTCAACTTCTCAGAATTCAAAAATTGGACAGTCAATTTTTCACTATTCAACGTCACAAATCTGATGGTGCATTCAGATTTCTCATTCTCTCATTCTATTCTTCAGCCACTTTTCTAAGTGGAATGCAGGTGTCAACATCCATGTGCGAGCAGTCATGCGATTGATGCTGTGAGATTGATGGTCCGAACAGCTTCAACAGTTTGACATCCGCTTCTTCAAATGGCCCTTGGTTGTGAGGTATATGTTGTGTTCATGTATTATTCTTTATGCATTATGCTGCATAGATCATTGTTGATGTTGATGAGGGATCTTGTTTATTACATGTTTTCATGATTCTTGCTTGATGTGATGCGAAATCGTCTATGTGATGTACTTGTTGGCATGATTTTTCATGTTATGTTTAGAGATCCCTTTGTTGTATGTTGATGGGATACTCATGAGTCACCATGCATGTTTGTTTTGAGATCCCTTTTATGCCATGTTGGCAAGATGCTCATCATGCATGAGTTTTGTGTCATACTAATAGGAGTCCTTTTGACTAAGAGTTCCTATAGTGGAATATCTCTTAGAGCCACTCTTGCATGAGGGAATTTTCCTTGTATGATCGTGACATCATCTCTTGTGTACATCATCACTGTTGACAGCACTTAATGCAGCAGCCTACACCATCTCGACACTAGGGCCTGGAGATGTAGTCCCTCCTAGACGAACTCCGTTATCAACGGCTTATGCTTTTGTGTATCTAATGATTGTCTTGTTCCTCTTCTTTACAGTAAGCAGATGTATTCATTTATGTTCTTTTAAAAATGCAATCTAACACATCACGAAAGTAAAAGGTCTTGGAAGGGTCCTTCATCACACCCGAACCTGGATCACCTGTAGCACCTCATGATAGGTATTCCTCTGATGCATTTATTTTGCAGGAAGCATTGACTCTTGGAGACTAGATCAAGAGGGAGTTGATCACTTAATTTGAATCTCATTAAAGATAAGTACCTTCTAGATTTATGATGTTTCTATATGACACTACTTTTGTTTAGATTTATTGTTTTGATCATTGCTTATTCCTCAGGCATAAATATTTGATTGTTTGAATACTTCTAACTTCTTGATGAAGGTGTGACTAGCAAATCCTTCTTGAGGATCATCTGGATGATGAATGGTGTAGGAGAAGAGAGCTAGCACTAGAGTAGTATGCAAGCTCTACAATTTCTATCTGAGTACTACAAGTTGCTAAAGGTATATGAATATTACAAGGTGTGTATAGTATATTGTTTCAATGTTATGTTTAAGCTGCAATATTGGATGGCAAGTCAAGCCCTATGGTATGACAAGAATATCACCCTACAAAATTACTTAATTCATGCATATCAGTCACATACATATGTAAGTTTTATTTCTGGTACATATGATATATTGGTGCACTTTTGGCATTTGGATGCCTCACATATGATTTTATAAAGAAAGGCCAAAAAAATTGACTTGATATGCCGTAACTTGATATTATGGTTAATGCTTGTAATGAGTATTAACCTTGATGTAAATAACATGGATTGATATATTGACTATTTTATTGTTGATCTTGATAAGTTGTAATTTCTATGATGTCCTAATAGTATGGTAAACTTGATAATATGAAAAAATGGATGCCCTGACTTGGTGATGTTAGGACTAATGAAATATTTGTATAATATGATAAAGAAATGATGATGTGACCATTAACCTTTGATGAATGTTTGATGACATGTTCATATGTGACAATGAAATAGTTGATGGTGACTTGTCATGACTATGATGTATATATTTATGAGAACCTGATAAAGTTTGACTTTGTGATCTGACAGTTTTGTTGATGCATGACAGTAATATGAGATATAGGTTAATATTGTGATTGATAATGATTGAAAAGGCTTACCATTCAATGGGAGAAACCCTTGATGAGATCTTAACACCTACTATTTATTTACAGTGAATGATTGGAAGTCCCATGATTGCAGAATGAGACAAGTCTTCTATTAATGAACATTTGATATTGTTAAAGAGATGTCTTTTCCTATGAGGTACAGTTCTTTGCTAACAGCACTGATTTACCACATGTAGTAACAGGATCGACCTTTCATGCAGAAATGTTTTATGATGTTTTGGATTGCATTAATGGATTATTTTTATTTGATTTGATGGATCTTGTATGGATCTTTGTATGCACTCTAAATTAGGAAAAGTATGTCACATATAGATGGGATAGAGACATCTTCATGGATTGAGAGAATGCTGATGTATTAGAAAATCTTAGGCTTGAGGTTACTAACTACGTAAGAGGGAGAAATAATTAATATGGTACTCCTTTCTTTATGTATATATTTTCTCTAACATTTGATGTCCTATATGAATAGGAAAATGGAGAACTATTGCTCTTGATTCTCAACAGCAAGGTGTTTAAGCTGGTACCAGATATGATCATTGTAATATGTTTTTGATATTCATAGAGCAGCGTAGATTGATGGATGTGACAATCCTAGGTAAGGTTTTGAGTTGATCAAGGACATTGAGATAGCTGCCCCCCCATTGGAGATCCCAAGGTGAGGAATTGAGTCGAAGAGCTCCCAGGGTTGAGGGAACTTGTGGACAATAGGTGTGTTTCATCCTTTCCTCACGATAAGTGTGTATCTCCCCTACTATCATCTCAAGTTGTGTATGAACCTTACCTCACAGTAATTGTGTATCTCCCACTGTCGAGTATACCCTAGTTGGCATCTATCTTTCTGAACCATCTGACCAATGGGTGTTGCCTAGTTGGGTTAGGCATGATCCTTATCATTTATGTGTTGGGAATGGAATCCCCCCAAGGCATGTTTTGGGGCTCAAAGCCTAAGTTTTGACTGAATCTTATTGTAAAGCTCCGTGAATTGCAAGTGCGGGGTGCTAAAGTATGATAGAGTCACATGGTTGTCCACCCTAGTTTTGTAATGTAATGTCGGCTGGATAGACCTACCCATGGTCCGTGGACCATGGGATTGTATAAATAGAGTGAGGCTTTAATTGTAAAAGATAGAGAAGAGAAGATAAGCATGAGAAGTCTTATTGATTGAGTCTCAGTGTGAAGTGTGTCTTTGGGTCGTAAAGTAGGAGAAGGCTCTACAGCTGAGTGCGCAGAGGCCTAGTAGTCTGCAGCTGAGTGCGCAGACCCCTACAGCTGAGTGTGCAGGGTGAGTCGAGTCTCTAACCATGGAAAGAATCAATAAAGAGAAGTTTTTTTATAATTCTGTGTATTTGTTCTTGGTTTAATGTATGAGTGATATAATTTGGAAATATATTGTTTATTTACTGCGTGCACATGTATGAATGTTTTATGTTATTAAGCATAAATTAAATCACTCCAATAGGCAAAGATAATTAACTAACATTGGAATATAAGCAAGGTCTTGAGTAATAATGCAGAGTGCGGCGCTCAGCCCCCAAGTAGGGCTGCACGAAGCCAGTACATCAGGCTGCGAGGAACAGGAAAGTGCGCGAAGAAACCTGTGTGCAGGGACAAATCGTGGACCAATTGAACTCATCAAACATCTCCAGGGTGTGGAAACCTGGTTCTAGCACCCTCCCAACTACTTCGGGTGAGACCTCAGTCCGCGCTCCATGGACTCTTGCCAAAAGGGCCAGTAGAACCAGGATTTGTTTGGCTAATTAACTCTAAATGTGGGTCAGGCCCAACAAGCCAACAAATGGTTTCGTTGCTAGGACCGGGATCTGCATAAATATGTCTAATGTCGTATCACTGGAATCCAACAAAGAAAGGAATTGAAGAGTGGTTGGATAGAAATATTCACAAGTTCGCAGCGTAGGAAAACAGGAATCCACGATTATCAAAGGAAGAGTGGTTAGATTGCTACTTGTATACAGAAATCCTTGAAATTTTCTTTGCATCCTTCCCTACTGAGTTGTACGATTGGATCACGAGGATAGAAGATAGCCAAGGAAGGTGTAAACTCGACATACCTATTGTGTGGACTCCATAACTGGTGCGCAGACTAGAAGCATCGGGAGATAAGGTCACGCGTGTTGTCGATCACTAGCTGGATCAAAACATATGAGGATTCATCACTGAATTCGCAATAGATACTTCAGTCAAATATAGCGAGACAGAATGATGCTTCCTCAAGGGACCACAAGGTAAGTATGTTAAATCTTTGAACACTTGGATTAAAATGCTACTGTGTGAAAAGCGGGTTATGCGAATAAATTGATGTTTGGGGCTATGCGGAGTGGGAGGATCTACAGAAACGAAGGTAGCACAGAACTAGAAACTAACCCCTGGATTTCACCTTAGCATGGAGGTGAAGAAGAGCTCACGAAGGTTTCACCAAGAAGTGTGATCAATCTGATAAAGCAAAGAATTCCACACATACCACCCCCACCCACACCACCACCAGTTTCACCATCTTCACCCCCGACTTTGCCTATACCAACTCCGCCACCACCACGAAGCAATATGGCCAATGCAATAATGCTACTAGTGTTCAAGGGAGTAAGGAATGAAGATCTGGACCAATTTTGGTTCGGGTTAAAAGTGGTATGGGAAGCGTAGGGTGTCACAAATGACAATATAAACAAGGCAATGTTGGTCAGCGCTCTGCAGGATCACACACTAACCTGGTACATTAAGCATTCCAATGACAATCCTAATGCGAGGATAATGGATATCCAAGCTGCACTAAACAAGGAATTTAGCAGACCAAAATCGGAGGCCCAGTCGATCATTAGATTCAAGGAAATCACAATGCTATGAGGTGAAACCCCGTGGGAGCTGGATCAGAAATTAAAGTGCACAATTCGCAAAGTGAACATGACCTTAACAGATGGGCAACACTGCGAATGGTTTGTAGCCTCGTTAACACCGCATCTATGAAATGCGTTGTCACAACAAAGGCTAACAACTCAGGTTGAAGCTTTGGAGGTCGCGATGAGATTACACAAGATTCTGATACAAGATCCTAACCTGGGAGTCCAGCAGATTCACGTGTAGTTAAAGAACTTGTGTCTTGAGATGCAGAGCTTGAAACAAGACAGGACGACTTGTCCAAAAGTGTGTGACGAGGTATGGTGTGTAAAGTACAAGGGCCAGGGGCACGACAAGGACCACTGCCCAGTGTTCACGAAATACCTCACGGGAAGAGGACTAATTCCATTGAGACTGGAGGCACAAGTAGGACCAAGCGTGGCGCCTGCATTGTGGTGCACGATTTGTCAGATAGGAAGGAAGCATGCTATAGATAAATTCCATCTATTACAGAAGTATACGCATAATTCCCAATAGTTGTTCTGTAATTTATGCAGGTCAGTAGGCCATGATGGGCGCACTTATAGAAGTTATGACCTGATGATGGATCAGACTCCTACCTAGAGAGTTCAAGCCAGAACATGACCTCTCGATCAAAATATAGGAATGGTGTGCACTAGATTTCAGGGGCAAGGACAAGGTTGAGGTGGAATGGGACCAAGAAGAGGTTGCAAACAGCTAATATGTTACAGTTGTGGAGGCTCAGGGCATTATGCCCTTGATTGTACAAATCCAATGAGACCATCGTGCTTATATTGTACACAGTTTGATCATGAGACGAAGGACTGTCCCACGCTGATAGTGAGGTTGCACGATAAAGGATCGCTCCAACCTCCCATGACTCGTAACCTGCAAATAATGAGGTCTAAGCCACATGAGGAAGACCCAAATGTAAATATCATGCTCCAGAGTGGTATCATGACAAAGGAAAGCAACCCAAAGAAAGTACCCAGGTTTGCAAGGCTCCAACAAAGGAACCAAAATTTGATTTGGAGCGTGCTAAGGAGACATTCATGCAAGCTAACAAGAGCTTCGCGGATGCCTCCACTTTAGGAAGTAAAGATAGACTGGAGCCGAAAATGGACCTATCGATGCTCACTACATTCTTGGAGATACGTATGAAGTTTTTGCATGACAGCGTGCGTTGGGACCACCCCAGGAGAACAACGCATAGTCTGAAAGCTCAGGAAGCATACGACACGAACAGGAAGGGAGATGAGATTGACCACACAGATTAGGGACTATGAAATGGATAAAGTGATTTTGGATCTAGGATTGGACGTGAACGTCCTGCCAAAGCATACATGGGAGCACATGGGCAGGCCTTTGCTTCAATGGTCTCCTATCCAACTGCGAATGGCAAACCAGTAAGATATCCTACCTATGGGAAGATTGCAGGGAATCACAGTAGATATTAAAGGTGCGAGTGCACTAGAATATTTCAAAGTGATAGATATTGTTGATGACAACAATCCCTATACTGCACTACTGGGAATAGATTGGGCTACTGACATGAATGGAGTGATAAATCTAAAGAAGTAGAACTAGTTACACGAGGTAACCACACTCAACTGTAACATGTTGACAAGGTCGTTGCGCTGCGTAGCAAAAAAGTTAATGGATTTTCCTACATATGATGGGTTAGGTGAAGTGGAGGAGTTCCTAAACAAATTTGAAAAATAAGTGTCAAAACAACAACATTTCAACTCTCTGAAATGAGTACTATGCACTATAGTCACAAGGTGGTGGGGTACATACCAGCAGAGTTTTGAGTTGGCACAAATGCAGAAGGATGATGCACCTACAATTTAGGAAGCCTCGGATGTGGATAAAAGCCAAGTATGATGAATGAAACGGTCTGTGCACCCACCTTTCCATATGGATATAGGCATATGGTGCATAACTTGCATGAAGGCACACCATCCTCGCAGTAGGAAACATGATCAGTAAGCAAGAGTGAGCAAGACAATGGCACGAACAACCCCTCTGTTTGGGACCGGGAAGTATGGTAATCCCAAGCGCATAGGAGCATCTTCACGCAAAAGCTTTTGACAAAGTACGTGAAGCACTAAACACGGTCCACCATGTGAAGCAGGCTAACTGGAACTGGCACATACCAGCGGTTCTTTGGGCATATAGAACCGTGTGCAAAACCCTGACCGCGCAGGCACCACCAGGGCTAGAGTATGAAGCAACTGAAGTAAGCCCTATAATACTTGGAGAACTTATGTTGTGCATGATCACACCAATAGATACGTTAGTTCGCATAACCTTGGAAGTTGAAATCCAATAGGGAAGCTTTAGGCTCCAAGAACTTGAAAAAGAAAGGGTGCGACTAAGGAAGAAAAACACCTTGGTAGAAGCGGAAGTCAAGAAGCTGGAAGAAAAGATAAGGGATGATTTTCTTGATAAGAAGACCACGGTGATAAAAAAGGGTGCACATGATCATGCTGACAAGCTTGAGGACTATCGCTGTGAATTGATCTGTCTAATGCCTTGGCTTGAACTGCATATTACTAACAGAATTAACCAAGGTTATGCGTTGTAGAGGATAAGGTGCACGATGCGGCCAGTAATGGTAAACGGTAGGTATTTCACAGAAAGAATGTTGGATTATCAAAGGAAACCACACATAGGTGGCATGACCACCTGACTAGCTGAGGAAGGAACAGTCTTAGTGCTCCAAGTAGTTGAAAGGAAGCGCGAGACTATAAACTAGTCTTCCTAGAAGCTGTGCGAGGTTGGATCTGTGCACTGAAACAAAAAGTCACAAGGTCTGCGACCGTGTAGGGGTGGTTGCACTGTTGCATGGGTTGGCTAGAAAGTGACCATTGAAGTCATAGTTCATAATGGGATGCTCGACTTGAGGCCAAATGGAGCAGACGACAAGCATTTAGGACACGATTTATGGGAAATATTTGGAAAAATCTCCCTTTAAGGAAGCATTAATGAACCAGATTTGGGGGGAATGGTCGAATTCAAATAGCGCTATAAAATACAAAGGGATGCCCAACAAACAACACCTGGCCATTTGTGAATTGAGTGATTGAGAAAAGCCCTAAGTGTTGTGATTCGAATGTTGATTGAGCCCCTGAGTTCGCGAGTGCCAAATTTCTGGACGAATACGATGGCAACTGCTCAAGACATTATGGTGATAACCAAAATGACCACCAGAGAGGTCGCGTAGGACCTGGATGTGGGAGATTCTCCAGAAGGAGCCAGGATTGTGGTAGAAATCCCAAAATCACCATGGATGCCAAGACCTAAGAAGGACAAACAAGAAATGGTTCTCGTATGTGTGTCCCCACGGAACCTGCTGCGCAGTAAACTGTCAATGGAGGAGAAGGGGAAAGCCGTCACCATAGAGACAGATGAAGAAGAAGAAGATCTGGAGGATCTTATCATCATCAAGGATGAGGATGAAGGCATGGAGGAGGACACTCAGCCTGTGTACCACATGAAAAAATTACCCGCCTATGTCCCTCTGTGAAAAGGGAAGGCGAAAGTGCCCAAGGACCTAGACGAGACCAAGAGCTCGCTCCAGACCCCGCTCCTCCCAGATAACATTATGTTTGAGGGTACACACCTGGGATGGGTGCTAGGCCTCAAATTTGAAGATTGGGACCTCACTGACAATGAGAATTTCCCTCACCTTGAGACTAGGAACCTCAAGAAGCCTAGATAGAACATCGCGATGGGGGTGACAGAATTGGAGCTACGGAAGTGGTTGTGCGGAGTGGAAAAGGCTGGGCTACTGAACCTACTCTGGGTGTTGCACTTCCATTGTGCCCCAATAACCATTTTTGTCAACGGTTAGCTACTCTGCCTGGTGCATGATGGGTGTTTGTGGCTAGAGGAGCCCATCCCCGTCATGACAGACCTGATTCACTGTGTCTCCTAGCTTCCATGCAAAGGAGAGGACCCCGCGGACATATCGGAAGGGAAGGGTAGTGACTTGGCCATCGCGGAGGCCATGAAGAAAAAGTACAAGCTGGAAAACAAGAAGAAGGGATACATCATCTCTAGCATCAAGGATAAAGCAATGCATGTGGTGACCCAAATCCTGGCAGAAAAGTTCATGTGCAAGTGTCGCGCGGACGAACTACTCTTGCCAGTGGTAGCACTGGCTGAGAAATGCATGGAGGGGGTCCATTTTAACTGTTCCAAATTCCTCTGCAATGAGTTTTTAGAAAATTGCCGCGAAGCTCAGGAACAGGGAAAAACATTCCACTATGCATGGCTTCTACTATCCATAGTGCTCATGGTTGGGGAATTGCTGGAGGATAGTCAATTCCCCATAATTGACAGGGATTTACCGAAGGTCGTGAAGTACACTTCGCTTTGGGCAACAAAGGATACTAAGAGGATCTATGACAGTAAAATCTTCTGGGTGTTCATGGATATGAACCTCAGAAAGAGGATCAACCGTAAGCCGCAGTTGTCACCCATTGTTTACAATAATCTACAGAGTTTTGCAGAATTTAAAGTGGACATGCATAACATTTATATCAGGGCGCGTAAGGACCCGACTAAATAGTGGACAAAGCAACCCTTCGTAGCCACAGAAAACATCATTTTCAATGTCCTGGAGGAATGGCTGTTGGAGTGGCACGCCCCAAACATCACAGAGATCGAGAAGTTGGCAGCTCAAAGAAAGAAAGATGAGGCCAAGATACACATCGCACAGTTGGATGAAAAGTGAAGGAAGGAAGTAGCAACACCAGAAGTGTGAGCGGCACGGGACGCGGCATAGAAATCCACTAAGCAAGAACATGCCGCAACAGCACAGGAGGCAGCCGCAAAGGTGGGCGAGGGCCACACGACATAGGAACAGGAAGTAGAGGAAGAAGAAATAGAAGAAGGAGACACGGAAACACAACCTGCATCAACACAGCTAAAGCACCAACACCCAACAGAGTGAGCAGGGTCAGGTAAGAAATTCAAGGCCTCGAAATTTTCCATTGACTCGATCACCCTAACCAAGGGTGATCTGCACGACATTGGTGAAATGGTGTGCAATGTCACCAATGAGGCTCTCCAAGATTTCATGCAGGAGAACCAGATTCTGTTGGGGGCCCTTAGAGCATAGTTACAGGAATTACAAGCGCGTGCCCCTCATGTTGGTACCTTTTCGACCAACCTCATAGTCGAATCCATGACAGTCGAGCAGATGTTGCGCGCGTGGATGACAAATACCATAGTGCTACCAGAAGGGGCACTAGTGACATCAAATGAGGCCAACAGGCCTATGGTCAGCACGCTAAAAGGTCTCGATATCAATATAGTTTCATTCCCACGTGAGACCTTATATGTGTTGCAAGATGGGATAACTACATAGATACGAGCTAGGGAGAGCCGCACACTCCATGTCCTCAGTGAGCATAAAATGAATGTGGAACAACTAAGCTTGCAGCGTGATGAATTGGTGTCATAGAATCAACAACCGGTATAGGTGATAGAAAACGCTTTCCAAAGCATCTCGAAGCTAGCCATCCCAGCAGACATACCAGCAGAGGCGCGGATCCACAGGTTAACAGCAGGGGTCTGTAAGGTGAGGGAAGAAATGACAAAGGTTCAGTTGGAGCTGAACCTTCATATCGTCGAGCTGTTGTTAAAGGCGCAACCATCCACTCCCCCAGAAGTCAGAGAACAACACACTAGCACTATCACAGTGGGATTGGAGGAAATTGGAGGTGCAGTGCGAGACTGCACAAGTATGTTGGAAGAATCACTTGAGCTCCTCTCAAATCTACAAGAGGACCCCAACATCCAGTGCTTAGAGACAGAAGTGTGAGAACTCCAATAGCAGTATGACAGTGTTTAAGGAACTGCACAGACAGTGGTCCTCACTCAGAGGCTTGCACGAATGCAGCAGGCTAAAGCACGAAAGGAGCAAGTGGATGTGGCATGACATAAGGAAGCAGCGTTGAAGGCATGCGTTCAGCCTTGGATCGATGAGGCCTTCACCATCATGGTAGAAATTGAAGGCGAGTTTGCACACATGTAGGGGATGCACACATTGATGTAGAGAAGCAATCCTGACACAAAGGTCTCAGAACAGTGTATGTAGCAGATCCAACAAGCAGCAGCTTAGTGTGTTGCTCACCTTGACACAGTTCAAGAATAGTTGGAGGGTCTCCGCACAAAGATCATCGCTCCGACAGAGTGACTCGAGGGCGAGTCATGATGTTTGTGTTAGGGGCCTGTTGGCCATGGAATCCCCCAAGGCATGTTTTGGGGCTCAAAGACCAAGTTTTGACCAAATCTTTTTGTAAATCTCAGCGAATTGTACGCGCGGGGCACAAAAGTATGATAGAGTCACAGGGTTGTCCACCCTAGTTTTTTAATGTAATGTCGGCTAGATAGACCTACCCATGGTCTGTGGACCATGGGATTGTATAAATAGAGCGAGGCTCTAACTGTAAAAGATAGAGAAGAGAAGATAAGCATGAGAAGTCTGGGTGATTGAGTCACAGTGTGAAGTGTGTCTTTGGTTCGTAGAGTAGGAGAAGGCTCTGCACCTGAGTGCGTAGAGGCCTAGTAGTCCGCAGCTAAGTATGCGGACCCCTGCAGCTGAGTGCGCAGGATGAGTCAAGTCTATAACCGTGGAAAGAATCAATAAAGAGAAGTTTGATTTTAAGTTTGTGTATCTGTTCTTGGGTTAATGCATGAGTGATATAATTTGCAAATATACTGCTTATTTATTGCGCGCACCTATATGAATGCTTTATGTTGTTAAGTATAACTTAAAGCACTAAAGTAGGCAAAGATAATTAACTAACATTGGAATATAAGTAAGGTATTGAGTAATAACACAAAGCACAGCGCTCAGCCCCTGGGTAGGGTTGCACAAAGGCAGTACATCAGGCCGTGAGGAACGGGAAAGTGCGCAAAGAAACCTGCACGCAAGGACAAACTACAGACCAGTTGAACTCATCAGACATCTCCAGGGTGCGGAAACCTGGTTCTAGCACCCTCCCATACTACTTCGAGTGAGACCTTAGTTCGTGCTCCGTGGAGTATTGCCGAAAGGGCTAGTAGTACCGGGGTTTGTTTGGCTAATTAACTCTGAACCTGGATCAGGACCCAACAAGCCAACATTATTGTAAGTGGCATCCCACTCAAGCTAGAGATGTTGGTGTTCTACCACTTGACTCTTTACGGTCATGTTGGGAAATGTTATAGCTACTACAACACCCTCCAAAATTTTCGCTTGCACTCAAATTTTGGAGCCTTCCTTGGTCTTTTCCTTGATTGTTGCAAACACTCAAGCTCATTTCATGGGCTTTCTTGAAGTTCTGTGGCCTTTTTTCCATATCGGATTAACTGTCGTCTTTTGGCATGTTTGATTGTTATGTAATGTTTGCAAGCCTTTTCTAATGGTTTCAAAGGTTGATCTCTATGTAGATGAGTTTTTATAACCCTGTAAACACCCATTGCACTCATACACAAACTCTTGAGCCTTGTCGCACAAGTTTCGACACAGTCATCCCAATGTATATCTTAAATGTCACACTTGTCACATCTTTTCATGAGGTAGACACATAGAGGGGAATGATTTTTTCTTTTCTCTGATGATCTATGTTGTCTTTTCATAAAAACATGCTAAGTGTATGATCATAGTTCAAGATAATCACGAGCCCATCTTCGTTCCTGTAATTTCTCTCCTCAATGAGGATTGTGCAGAAAATTTCCTTAGTCAAGCCTGAGTTGCACTACGTGCATTCTCAATGATCAAGATATCTCCCTATCAACTGGAACTACACAATGCGCATTCACTAAGCCCTTTCTCCCAGTCTGTCACTTGTCCCAAGCTTAGTTCATGAATAATAATGCATCATCTTAGACTAGGGAGTTTTCATATTGATGTCATCTCGTCATGAGTGAATTACAGGAATATATACACTATAAAGTCATGGTGAGATGATGAAGAAGGAGAAGAAGGAGAGAAGCATGCCTAAAGACTCACTGGTAGCTAAAATTATGGGTGGAACTATCATGAGCAAGCAAAGGGACACAATTTTACAACCACCTTTAAACACCAAAGTTCATTAAAGACACTGCATCACCAAGCTATGTGGAGGAGAAAAGAAAGCATATTCAAGAACACATCTAACACTCAACAACAACAGTGACTTGGCATTGCCACATCATCAATGCAGTCCATGTCAGTAGTGTCATGTCAAGTTGTGTCATGAGTTGTCATATCCCACATCACTAGTTTGGACCATGTATATTGTAAATCAAATGTATTTTAAAGCAAAAGTCCAAAGGACACACATTGATATGAAGAGTCGCGTAAGTTGAGAAGTCGTAAGAAATTTAATAGTCATGAGGGTAGTCTAAGAGTCACAAGGGGGAAGAATCACCCCTTGGTTATGTATACGCCCTCATTATATGGGCAAAGCACTTTTCACCTTGGCTCCTCCCACAAGGCATTAGAGAGATCAACTAGTTCTTTGAGGAGTAAGGAGTGGCTCCAATGTCTCACTGTTGGGGCTAGTGATGTACAATGTAAACATGTGTCTTGAAAATTTTTCTTAGTAACAGAAACCTCTTAAGGCTATCATGTTCTTCATGCACGGACTATGAATGGTTGTAAGGCTATTCTGTGGATGTTTGTATTTCATGTTTGCTTTCACATGTACTAAGATAGTTGAACTATTTCGGTTATTTTAGTGCTTACCTTCTTGAGAATGCGTTGAAATGGTTCTTATCATTTTCCCATCCTTGTGGACTATTCCACGGGATATTAGACAGATCTTTCCTCATTTATTGGTTGTAATGATCGTCGCGTTCATTGTGGACTATTCCATTGGAAGTTAGATGGATCTTTCCTTGTTTGTTGGTTGTAATGATTGTTCCATCCATCGTGGACTATTTCGCTAGATGTTAGATGGGTCCTTCTGGTTCATGTGTGTCTCTTCCTAGGTGGTACTATTACCTATCACTTAGAGGCTCAATTTTTTCTCCCCCCTTTGTAGTATAAGAATCTCAACACAGTTGCACTACACACTCACCAGGCACACTCCCCTTGCTTTTCAAAGATACCATTGCATCAGGCTCTTGTGCTAACAGTTAGAGCCAAGGAAAATCTTTAATGATTTGGAAACCAGCTCTTTACACCGAATGGGAATCCTACACCAAATGATGTGAGTTCTGATTGGGAATTCATATCATGGAGATCCCTTGAATGTTTGGGGGTCCAACACCGTCAAAATTTCTGGCACTAGAAGGAGGGAAACCAATATTTTATGGATGATAGACCCACCGATCCCACTAATCCATATTTTTTTCAAGGCAACAATGTTCACTCCATCTTCCCTACTCGTAGTTCTGAAGTTGGTGATTATTCCCAGCCCATGCCTCAACATGAAATCTCGTATGATCAACTTCGAGTCATCTACCCCATCACCCATCAATTAACAAAAGTTGTTGGATTGATTGTGGGAGTAATTAGTCTTCCATATTCTTTAAAAAGGAACAAGATCACCCCCACAGGGACAACCGTATCTTCCATTGAAGAAGTGTTCCTCGCCACTCTTGAAGAATTAGCAGACAATGTGGAAAAGAAAGAAGGACCTCCACTCTTTCATGAAGGTAACAAAGGTAGCCCCTTACTCTCAAGTTCAACTTTTGGCGGGAGAGGCAGGGAAGAAGAAGAATAGGAAGAGGAAGAGGAAGCATCAGATTCAAAAAATGAAGAGGATGATAATGAAGAGGAAGATGGAAGATAAAAATTTGGACTCGATGACTTAGGGCTGACTAGCACTTTTAGGTGCCCTGAACAAGATTCCAAGGCATGCAAAGAAGCTCTTGACAAAGTATGACCCTGACAAGATAGCGAAGGTTGAAGACCACTTGGACAACTTCTACCTACATCTGCAAACACTTGAGGTACATTATGATGATGTTGCATGCATACCTTTTCCATGTACCTTGGATGGTAGAGCAGTTGTATGGTATCACAACCTTCTTCCAAACTCCATCCAGAATTGGAGGGGATTTAAGAAGATATTTCTTGAAAAAATTGTTGAAGACAAGACCCCTGCCATGTTATTAAAGGAGTTAGGAAATCTTAAGATGGAGTAGAAGGAAATAGCTAAAGATTTCAATCATAGGTTCAATCACATCTTGAACAAATTTTCTGACAACACAAAACCTCATGACTCCATCGTCGTATATTACTACATTTTTTCCTTGCCAGCAAAGAATTGCGAGATAGACATTGATAGAAAACTATGAAGAGGATATTGCCATTGAGAAGGACTTGCGTGCTATTAGAGTAATCTCATATGATGAATCAACAAAAGACTCCAAGGACACAGGTAACAAGTCTTAGGCCTCTGTGAGAAAGGCTAAGGTGAAAGAACCAAATGATCTTGAAACCCTAACTCATCTCGTCAAGTCCCTGACCACTGAAATGCATAAACTTAAAAAAGGACAAGCGAGAAGTCAGTAAATAGAAAAACCCCAAGTTCATGTTCAAAAGGAGTTTAGCTTCTAGTAGTAGCAATAATCAGTTTGCAAAGTTAGCGCAAAGTTCCAATTTTGTCATGAATATTGAGAAAATTGGCACAGACTCATATTGCACGTTTCATAATGAGAATCATTTAGAAAGACATTCCCATAATGGAACCAAATCATGAGTGGAATGGATGCACAGTTTTTTGATTTTGTCATGTTTGAGGAGCAGATTGAGCCTAGCGAAGGGAAGGAAGAACCTATTACAACTGGTGAAACTCCAAGTGTTGGGCATGCAGTGAACATGTTTCATTGTGTTCTCAGAACCCAAAACAGTACTTCCAATAAGAAGCCTCCGAGTTACGGTCCGTCCTAGAAGTGGAGCAATCGATACAACCTAAGAAGTCAAGGGCCAACCAATTTAATCGAGGTGCCAAAAAAAAATTCAAATAAAATCTATTAAGGAAACTCAATCCACTAGCTAAATTAGTGCAAAACACTCAGAACAAGTTCGGGAAAGCAGTCTCAATGAAAAATGTTTCTGACAGTAGTAAGGATGAACTATCCCTGGAAACCACAAACCATGTTCCATCCCTAGGCACCTCGATCAATATTCCCTTTTTGGACTATAACATTATTGATGATATGAAGAACGATTGTGCAAACATTTCCATTTCACGAGCTAGAGGGACATCCTTCTACGGGAACCTGGGCAAATATCTACCGGTAATTCTACCTCTTCAGATAAGGGATCTAGTAAGTCTCCTAACACTCTCACATATGTACTTAATGTACTCACGATGGATGCAAACACACTCTTCCCACCATTATTATTAACACTCATAACGAGTCCGGGAAAGTGGTCTCAATGAAAAATGTTTCTAATAGCAGTAAGGATAGAACCATCCCTCTAGAAACCATAAACCATGTTTCATCCCTGGACACCTCAATCTGTCTTCTTGTTATGGACTTTTTGTGCTATGCAACAAACCCCCCCCCCCCCCACAACCCCATTTTTATTATATATAATACAAATAAGGACCCTTTTAAAAAAATCGAATTTTTCCCCTCTTTGTGAATAAAATGCCAACTCTTAGAAAATTGTCACTTTTCAAAAATCCCTTTTTAACCTAACTTAAAACATATTAAAGTCCTCATCAAAAATCGCAAATTGCATGATTCCTTAGTAGAAAAGTTAAGCACATTCAAAAAATACCGATATGCGACTTGCAATTGAACTTTGTATGTGACATCCCGATCGCATATCACACATCAGATGATATTATGGCAAGTGCTTAATTGTTACCTATCAAAACTCTGGTATTGCGATCTTGCAATTTTGTGATATCGCATATCGCAGATCGCAAGATCCATCAACAAAGTTTCATTCACGCTATAGCTTAAATATCTGATATGACGGATTTGATAGATGTTTAATACGTGTTTTCAAGTTGGACATGAGTTAGGTTAGAATGATTTAATATAGTTATCATCCCTATGCATGTAATCATGGTGTTCGTTATGTTTGATTAATGTTGAACTCATTCCCAGATATTTTCTTACAAAGTTCAGTCATTTCGTCAAATCTTTTATTTTACGCAACAATTAATTGATGTTGGTTTTAATAAGAACTCCGCTCAAGCGATGTCCATTCGAAAGGTGATGCAGAAGCATACCAAGAAATCTATTGTAGAAACCGAAAGCACAGATATGCCATCCCTTTTTATAGATATAGTATGCACTACAGATGGAGGTGCCACAACATGGCAAACTATCTATACTACGCTAGAGAGTGAAAACCTTGAAGTAATAGACATTCGACCAACTGCTGACAGCACAGAACCGTCAGGAGTACAATTCAGAGAGGATGTGTTCTCTTTCCTTCACCAAATAGCAACAAAGGCTAGGCTCGTTCCATACACAGATATGATAAGATGGGTAGTAGAGGATACAAGAATGGAGGAGAAGAGACAATAAATTCAAACAAGATAAAGCGGGTATGTACCTCATTGCTTCTTTAGCCAATCCTTATAGTTTTATAGCCTCTATCCTATGTAGGTTGTATGGTATCCCTGATAATTCTAAGTTCTCAATCAATTGGGTTCCTTTAATAGATGCTTTTGTTAATTCTCACATTATGAATTGGGCAACCATTCTGTCTGAGAATTTGGCCAAAGCGATTACTAAATATTGCCAAACCAGGGCTGCCTCCTCTAGAGCAGTTCCCCAATTCTTCATGTCTTCATATGTCTTTGATGTTATTTGTCTGCACTCATTTTCCAACCATGGATTGGAAATGGACTACCAGTGATCCTGCTCTTGTCTTCCTAAGTTATAAGAAAATGTGGGAACAAGATTTTATTCCACATTTTCACCAATTATGCTAGGGAGTTTTTCTTCCCTTACATCATTTAATTTTCAACAAAATATGTATGAGATTCACAAAAGAAGCTATCACAAACCTCCAAGCAATCGTGGGGTATTTTCTTGAAGAGTCCTTCTCTTATATTAGGATATTTAGTAGCCAAGCTTTCCCACATGTCCTTCCTATGTATGTATTGGATAAACTATTGGCAAGAGAAGCAGCATACCAAATAGTAGGATATGGCCTCACAAAAACCCTGAAGGAAATGAAGAAATCCCTATGGCCAAATTTCCCCCTTCAGTGTGGGTCATTTACCCTTCTTAATTATGGTCATGCATATAAAGAGTATCAGAATATGCAGCTATTAAAGCTCCCTGTTCCACCAGAAAAGCCTTTTGATCCACAACAAATAGAAAACAAATTCACCCTTTCATTTAAGATCATTCATGTAACTCATACAGTAGATGAGTTTGAAGATTTACTAGAATCAACCGAGGACTTTGAGCAGATTTTGAATTTGGCCAAGAAAAAGTTGAATCCAGAGAAATTTAGAAGATTCCAGGAGTTTAGAGGATAGAGGTTAGAATACCTTCCACAAGAATTTTGGATTACTGATCATAGAATTGAGGCCAAGTCTCAAAAGTAGAATAAGCCAGGCACGTCACGAGAGCAGGAAGCAGAAATAGATGAATTAGAAAAGTTGTGGGATGCATTCAATGACAAACTACAGGATACCCCTAAGGTATCATCAACAGAAGCAAACACAGGATTTCATACCCCGACAGGGAAAATAGCAGTAATGACCACAGAAGGTCCAAAAACAAGTTTCCAAGATACAGAGGTAATCCCTGCAGATCCAACTATTGAAATTGTCTTGAATGTAATATATATCCCTCCTATAGACGTATTTTATAGCCCTATTCATAAATCTATTGTAAAAATATAGAGGAAGAGGAGGAGAATTGAAACTCCTTCAGAACATGAATTTATGGATGTCCTATGGAAGGACACATAAATAAATCCGACTGAACATTTGACTCGGCTATCTCAATTTTCCGGAGCCTATGCTACAGCAACAATCGACAAAGCAACCAAAATCTCTGTTTTGATTAAAGAAAAGGACGACCAGATCACACTATTGTTGCGACAGTTAGATGAAGAAAGATCCAGCGTGAACCGTCAAGAAGAGGACCAACTACATAAGCTACAACAGGGTATGGAATTATTGAAAATAAGTCATGAAAATGACTTATCTGCTAAAAACAAAACAAATCTAGGAGCTAAATGGTGGCCTAGAAAAGTATAAGGATATTCCTACTGCAAAGGAATTCATTAATGAGGCTTTAACACTAAATACTTCACTGTCAAAGCAAAAGCAACTCTTCCTCCAACATATATCAAATATCATTCCACATCTAAATACTAGTGAACAATTAACAAACATCATTATTGATCAAAGAATTGAGTTCAATGAACTCAGTTCTAATATCTCTTATTATATTGAGTGGCAGGATTCATATGAAGGGAAAAGGTCAAGTCTCCTGAGATCAACGAAAGACATAAGGATATTCTATTCACTGATTGGGACTCACAGGTGAAACAAGCCGAACTAGCAATAGCCAAAGCGTCAAGTATTTCAAAAAGCATTATCAAAACAATAGATCACATGTTGCACACATCCAACCTCATAAAGAAGAGTGATCCAAAACACTTCCTGATCTGAAAGCATTACACGAGAATTGAAAGAATAAGAGTCAGCTACAGAAGGAAACAATTGAGGGGCTATCAAAAATCGACTGGGAGGCAGTATGGAAACTTTTGGTCAAACCACACAGTCAGATCATGACCTTGAATTTCTCCTTGGATTCAGTACAGAGAATGTTGCCACTTTTAAATGATGCTATATTTGCATGGTAGTTGAGAACACAATTCGGGATGCCACCATAAGTCAAGCCAATGTCCGACATTTGTGAGCTGGGAGGCAAAGCTGGCAACGATAATTAATTAATGAAGACCTGAGTCATTTTTTTAGCAATTTTACTTTTGGAAAGTTTGATATTAGGAACGAGGAAGGTTGTTTGAAACCTCCTCATAGATATTTTGTATAATTTATTTTTAGTTAGTTAAGAATAGTATTTAAACCCTTCTCATGCATTTAGAGAAGGGTTCGGAATTTTATTAAGAACATTTACAAAGAATGTGCTATTGTAAGTTTGTAGATGCCTTGATGGAATCATGGAACTTGGTATTTTAAATCAAATATATTTTTGTTGATCACTGTTGATGCACTATTGTATTCTTTGGGATACTTATTGGTAGAAGATTGATTATGGCCTATTGTCACTAGTCAAATGAGAAAAACGGTACACATCTAGTACTATTATCATGTTTGATAAATATTTGTTCTAGCATTAGTGATAAGTTTATCTTTCATGAAATATGTATGAAATATGTCATCTTTGTTTGAAGTATCAGTTGCACTATTGTATGATACCAGAATAGAGAATGCTTTATTTTATATGTGATCATTAGAACATGCGATATGTTTTTCACAATTCTTTTGATTAACTATTTTCTCAAAGGAATTTTCTTACAATATATTAACTCTATATAGTCTGCGATTGATTTATATCATCATAGATTACATAGACATCTTTTTATATCACATAAAACCAGCAATACCCCGGGTTAGATTAAAATAGATTTAATTCAAAGTTTTGCATCTTAGAATAAAGTTGTGTTAATTTCTTGTTATTCTTCTGCGAACCATCAAAAGCATCCCACAAATCATATAAACCAAAAACATTGGGAAACTAGTTCCATCATATCTAATTGGAGCCACTATCCCAAATGGAAAAGGTGCTGCTCTAAGGTCCGGACCGAGTGGTTATCCCCCTTGTTGTTGCCGCAGATTTCTAAGGCCTCAACAGGACTATAACATTGTCGATGATATGAAGAAGGTTTGTACAAATGTATCCATGTTTGAACTTACAAATATCACAAGACAAAGGGACATCCTTCTATGGACACTTAGGCAAACCTCTATTGGTAATGCTACCTCTTCGGACAAGAGCTCTAATAAGTCTCCTGAAACTCTCACATATGTACTTAATGCACTCACAATGGATGAAAACACACTCTTCCCACCATTCTTGTTAACGTTCGAAATCTTGAATATCAATGCACACAATTGCTTGGTTGATTCGAGCACATCGTTGAATGTCATGTCATTATCTGTTTCCAAGAAGATCAATGCTAAATGGGAAAAGATAGATGCACAAATTTTTCAGCTGGAAAAAAATCATGTCCAGATAATTGGTGAAATCAGAGATTTCATCATCCATTTATCATCTGATGGACAAGTCCACAAATTCATCAACATAGTGATTGTGGACATTCCAAAAGCATACAAAGTGTTACTAAGAAGAGACTAGTCTAGCAAGATTCAAGGATAACTTACCATAGACTGGTCACACCTATGGCTTCCGTATAATGGCAGGAATAATTAGATCCAGGTAGAATCAGAGAGATACATGAAGCACACAGTGAATCCCTTGAACAGAGACAATGAGCCAATGTCTTTCACAGAACTATTATTTGGAAATTATATTCTAGAAACACAATTAGGGTGTTATCTTGCAAATCCATCCCCAGTTCCACTAGACACATAGTTGGTTCTCCTTCCATGTCCAACAGGAGATAACGAAATATTTACAATTAGTAGTAGTAGTAATAGTAGTGCAGCTAGCAGACTCTGTACATATGATATGTCGACTATGTATTTCGATGGATTCAAGACACAGGAGCGATCTAGAGTTGGTTGTGTTTTAATATACCCACTACAAAGAAAACATTTTTTCTGTAGCCGCTTGGAATTCAAGTGCATGAATAACACTATAGGGTATGAAGCACTCATCTTGGGCTTACAAAAGGCCATCGACCTCAACATTTCCATTATAAAAGCGGTAGGTGACTCAAAAATCGTGGTTTGTTAAGTACGTAACACTATACATTATATGTCACCTCATCTTAAAATTTATCAACAAGAGGTATGGTGACTCATCTCAAACTTCCAAGATTTTAATATTATTTTAATTCTGATAATGCGTAATGCGGCTGCGGATTCCTTGGAAAACGCTACTGCTAGGAAGTCACCTTTAAGGGATGACTTTTCTATTGAAATTTTGTATAAACCTTCCATCCTAGATAATATCACCAACTTACGTGTTTTTTATGATGACCAATAGATACTATATTTTATGGAGAATGTTGACGTGTTCAAAGGTGTAGTGATCGATGAGGACAACCATGAAAAGGAACTGCATGATGTAGCCAATGCAAGTAAATGGAACCTCATCCCCAAGGGAGTGGCATCATTAGAGAAGTTATATGATATGCAAAACCACTTCTGGGGCCCCACTAATGCCAAGACCCACAATTCCACTTTGTCACATGAGAAAATCAACTTGGGAACCAAGAAAGATCTGAAATATGTCAATCTTGGTACTTGCTGCACACCACAAGAGCGACAAGCCTTCATTCGCTTATTCAAGCAATACCATGATTTCTTCACGTGGACATACAATGAACTCAAGACATATGACATGTGAATCATCCAGCATGTAATATCAATCAAGGAAGGGGAAAATCCATTCCAACAGTAACTATGGAAAGTCCATCCAACCCTTGGGCCCCTCATACAAAAGGAGTTGAGAGAACTTATGGATGCTTGGATAATATACAAGGTGCCACATTCAACGCGGGCATCAAACCTGGTTCTTGTGAGAAATAAGTTCGGGGAGATCTTCCTATGTGTAGATTTCTAGAATCTCAACCACACCTCAAACAAGGATAACTACCTTGTGTCGTCCATGGAGAAAATACTACAAACAATATTGGGGGCTGAAATGTTTTCTTTGATTAACAACTTTTAAGGATACAACTAGGTTCTGGTGGTAAAGCCTGACAAACTAAAAACTACTCTCAGAATGAAATGGGGCATGTTTGCTTTTGGATGAATATCGTTTGGGCTAGTCAATGTTAGTGAAAAAATCCAACGTGCTATTGACATCACATTTCGCGAGCTTATTGGACAAAACATAGTGGTCTATCTTAATGATATGACAATATTTTCTAAACAGAGGTCAAACCACCTGCACCATTTGAAGAATATTTTTTTAGCAATGTCTAAATATGGGATATCCTTGAATCCCAAGAAGAGTATCTTTGCAATATCTGAAGGTAACCTCCTAGGACACAACATTGCTAAAAGTGGGATCAAGATAGACTGGGAAAGGGTCAGGACTATCACACAAATTCCCCACCCAATGAATAAGAAATCCATGTAGTATTTCTTGGGAAAGATCAACTTCCTCCATAAGTTCATCTCTGACTATTCCCAGTTTGTTAAACCAATATAGGGGATGAGAAAGAAGGACGCAGTTTATAAATGGGATAAAAGGGAAAAGGACATGTTTTCCCGTATCAAACAAGCTATAGCAGAAGCACCCACATTAAACAACTTAGACTTTGGTAAAGATTTCTTTCTCTATAATTTTTCTTCTGACACCTCTCTAGTTGTTGTACTTACTTAGAAGGATGAGTGGAACAATGAACAACCTATCTCCTTCATGAGAACAAGTCTGCAAGGACCATAGCTCAACTACCCCATCGTGGAAAAACGGTTTTATGCAGTGTACAAGGCATTAAATCACTTCAGACCCTATCTATTAAAGAATCGTTATGTTATCTTTGTTCCACACCTAGCAGTCATATCATTGCTTGTTCAGCAACAGCTCAGTGAAAGGAGGGTGAACTGGATTATCAGGTTACAAGAGTATGATCTAGACATCAATCTAGTTCACACAATTAAGGGTCATGGTATTTTCCAATTAGTAGCAGAGGCAGTAAACGTGAAAGAGGAAGAAGAAGAGCTCGTGGGATGGGAGGAAGTGATTGAAATGTACAACATTGAGCAAGCCTCCCCCACTACAAACATAAAATATTGGTACATGGATGTGTGCCAATACCTTGAGCATGGCACAGTTCCCTCTCAATTTTCCACACGATAGAAGAGGGCACTCTGACTTAAATCATTATCATGTTAGTTGGTGCATGGGGTTCTTTTCAGGAAGCACCACAGTGGATTATTTCTCAAGTGTTTGTAGGCGCACAATTCTGACAAGGTATTACGTGATCTCCACAATGGACCAGCCATGGGACACTTTGCAGGCAACACTACAACATGTAAGGTTATGCAAGTTGTATTTTACTGGCCTACATTATTTAAAGATTCTCATGCATATGCCCGCAAGTGTCTAGTCTATCAAAGGTGTGTCAGTAGAAATCAGAAGTCAGCAGCCTCGCCGTAGCCCATTGCAGTGAAAGAATATTTTCAATAGTGGGGCTTGGATATCCTTGGGGAAATTTTCCTGAATTCATCAAAAGAACACCACTATTTTCCTGTTGGCTACAAACTATTTCATGCGGTAGACAGAGGCAATCTCGCTAAAACAGGTGAACAGTCAAGAAGTCATCAGCTTCTGCAACATAACATCATCTCCAGGTTCGACTTTCCTATGTCACTTGTTTTTGAAAATGCAACATATTTTTCATCGTTGCTTTACAATTTTGCATTGAAAATTGGTATTATATTGAAACACTCAGCTAATTATTATCCACAAGGGAATGGTCTCGCTGAATCCATGAACAAGAACCTCATTTGTATCATTAAAAAGACCATATTCGCTTAACACCGAAATGGGCACTTTGATTTTTTGAATTCCTTATGGGTTGACTGACTCATGCCTAAACCTTCTCTGAACACCTCCCCTTACTTCTTTGTCTATGAAAATAAGCCATCCTCCCACCAAACATCTACTTGCCCGCTCTCCAACTTTCCCAAGAGTCCTAAGGCAAGCCATGTCTTTTGGTTCAGTGTAGGATGGACACTTTGCACAAACTACATGAAGAAAAGTTGAAAGAAAAAGAAAATTTTTTAGTTCACTAGAGTCATATCAAGAGGTGGTTTGACATGAATTCTGCAGGGAAAAAAAATTTAGTCTGGGTTACTTAGCCAAAAAATGGGATAAAGCCCATGAGGACAAAGGAAAACACACTAAGTTTCAATCCCCGTGGATTGGACCATACCCAGTACACAAGAAGCTTGGCCAGCAAACATATCGTCTTCAATCACTTGACGGGAAGATTGACTCTGTTAGCACCTAGATTGAACCTCAGGCTGAAGGAAGGCAATGCCAGGGTAACCACAAACCACGCTTAGCCAAGTAGCTAGCCCTATTAGGCCAGGAGAGGGCTCTCTCCGTAAGAATCTCAGCCAAGATGACTGGATCAAGAAAATTATATTTGGATAGGTATAGCAGCACAAGGTTTGATTTGATTTTGAAGGGTTTTACTAGATCAAGAGGAGCCGAACAATTAGGGAAAGGAAATTAGGTCAAAATTATAGGGTTTCGATGGGGCAAGGTAGGCATAAGGCTCAAAACTCTAGGGTTTGATGGGTGAGGTGATTCAAGACAGGTGGGGAGCTAGAAAGAGCATGCAAGCAAACATGGATTCATCCTAAACTGAAGAAAACATAGACTGTGAGTATTTTCCCAAATCAGAGCATAAATATTATGGGTTCTGCCTATCAACTTTAAAACATCCAATTGAAGAGTATTAAATGATGTAATGTAGTCAAAAATACATTTTAACACATGAAAACATAAGAAAAACTTAATTGAACATCATACCACATGGATCCCAAAGAAATAGCTGCAACTTTTCATTAATCTCCTACTAAAACTGATACAAAATTATGTCTACTCAAAGCATAAGCATCCAGCTGAGTCCAACCCTTTACAATGAGAAAGAAGAAGAAGATATAGACATTGATTCAACCTCCTCCCATACTCAGGGGTCGAATTCCTAAGGATGAGGAACTAATCCATCAAAAACTAAACAAGAAACTGGAATCTAGGCAATCCTAACAACTTGCCTCTAAAAGTGAGGAAATTGATTCATTTGTACTCAAGATAACTTTTAATATAATGATCTAACTTATAGTACTTATTATCCATCATATTTACATTCCTAGTCACCATTTACATTAGTAAAAAACCATCCATGAGAGGAAACCCAAAAGTATAGTCAAGGCACAGTGAAATGGAAACCCAACACAATTTTTGTCCTATACGTAGCGCCCAAGCTCTATGTGCAACGCTTTTTGCAGGGCCATTTTGGAGGCCTTCCTGGTGTCCAAATTGAGCTCGTGATAGCTCATTGGAAATATACTAAAGTCTTCTTTCCATAAAATCTTGAATTTGTTCATTTGAAGTTCATTTGACCCCTCAAAAACGGATTCTCCCAAGACTGCTTCTGTGTGTCCAAAAAAGGGCATAAAGGTCATTGTTTGGGTGTTTTTTGAGCTTTTGATTGACCATTTCTACTTTAAAATATTAGGAAATGCTCAGGGTGCATGTACTCATCGTTATGAATCCAAAAATTCTGACCATTTCCTCATTTTATATCCCTAGGAAAAATGCAGTGCCACATAGAGCCAAAATTTATGTGTCAAAAATTGCCAAATTCTTCAAAAATTGCTAAAAATTTGTGGAGAAAACCACCATCAAGTGTATTTGTTAGCCAAGGAAGCTTCATCAAGAAACCTAAGCCTATCATCCTCCTTTTTGCCTTTGAGTTATTGTTTTAGCCTTATTTTCATTTGCTTGACCCTTATGTTGCAAATCTTGTTCTAGGTCCTTTAATGGTGAGCCATGTGCCTGATGATTTGATTGTTCCTGTTGGCCTTTTTTAGAAGCTTCTCCAAATGAAAATTGACCCTGTCAAGCCAATTTTCTCTATCCTCCTCAATTTCCTTCTCAATTCTTTGTTTTGCAATCAAGGTAGCCAGTGTTTCTTCCTCTTGCAAAACTGACTTGCCCTTGTCACTTTGCCTCTTTGCTTTGAGAAGTTCCAGCTCTGTGAGGACTTGTTTTTCACTTAGCTACTTGTTCTCTTGCTCAATGTATGAAATGAAATACTTAGCTCTCTCCAAGTTGTCCATCAGTGCTTGGATCATGTGCATCTTTTTCCCTTATGGTTATGCTTTCGTTCATTGCCTCATTTTGGACCTCCAAGTTAACTATCTTAGTGCCATGATGGATGTGTGGTTGTTCTGTTTCATCATCTTCCATCAAATCAAAATCCCTTTCCTCCTCATAATCAAGGCTTTCCTCTGGCACCTTTTCCTTCCCTTTATGTAGTTGTTGCACCTGTTGTACCTATTGTATCGACGAAGAAGGCAAAGCCCCTTCCACATTTTGTGGAGCAAGCATTTTCCTATGAGCTGATGAAGAAGGCAAGGCCCCTTCCACATCAAGCGGAGTAAACACTTGCCTATCTGCTGCAAACAAATTTCTAGCCCCTCTCTAATATGTCTTGTAGGCTTCTGGCTTCTCAACAGCTTTAGTCTCTTTAACCTTCTCATCTTTCTTTACTTTAGCACTGCTGGAAGGTCTTTCTACTTCTTGAAGTGCCGTTGGAGGAATCTGAAGACCATTGAAGATGTCATTGGCAATGAATGTACCCAAGAGATGTTTAGGAGGTTGAGATGATGTAGCACAATCATCTTAATCAGGAAATAGTGATAGATACTACTCATCTGCTGGGGGTATGGCTTTTTTTGTATGATGTAGGTCATCTTCTCAATGTTCCTAAATAAGAAATAAGGGATGCTCAACATTTTCACTCTTGTGAAGTGCATAAGAAGCCTAATGTGATAGGTGTACAATCTAGAAACTATACCCTCACATGTAAAATACTTCATAATGATCCTCATCATAGGGGCATACTTGTCTTCCAGGAACTTGAAAGGAAATGTCCTCTTCTTTTCATTTTTGTACCTAGATTTGATGTATGGCTCAAAGTAGTGCTCATCCAAATCTTGTGCCTTATACCATTTTTCCCCCACATTTGGAATCCCTGTAGCATCAGTAATGATGGGGGATGAAACTATAAATGTCACCCTGGCAAGAGTTACCTTGTTATCACAGAGATTGGCTACAAAAAGCCTGGTTAGCTCAGGATGATGTTGAACTCTTTCCACCTGCTCACAAAACTCATAACACCCTAGATGTTTGAAAAAAGTGACAGTCATATGAGAAGCTTGTAACTCTCTGATGTTTGATGGTTCCTCTCTGATAATTCTGCCTCCCTTATGTGGTTTTCTCTGATGTTGAGGTTCATCTCCCATGCTTTCACTACCACTGTTTCCCTCCTCCTCATAATCTCTATCATCTTTGTCCATGTTTGTCGAATTTTGAAGTTGTGTAACCTTGTTTAGAAGTTATAGAAGGCAAAAAACCTGGTTTGAATGGTTGATATGGTGTTTTGGCACCTGTTAGTCCTATGCGTAGTTCCCTCTACAAGTGCACAACGCTCCAGCTCTATGTGCAACATCGTGCGAAATTGTATTGGAAAAACTACACCCTGTTTCCTATGCGTAGCGCCTCTTCTTCGCTTAGCCACCAATTGGCCTCAGTTCCCTCCTCTCCTCCAATGCTCTTATTTCTCTTTATCAAATGAAAGTGATGAATTTGGAAAAGGAATTTGACATCTTATATAGAGGTTGTTTTTTATTTTTCATTAGAAAAGCCCACTTTCTAATGTTTTGGAACTTTTTCTTCTTTCCTCCAAATCTTTGTTTAATACCTTTCTCTCTTTGTCTCTTTTCAGGTGGATGATGCTTGGATTGAACTGATTTCTTCAATGGTATCATTTTCTTGCAGCAAGGAGAATTGTTTGGGGAAGCTGGGAACACTTATTACATAAAATGGATTGAATTACATCAAAAAATATAAATAAACTAAAAATACTTTGTTTTCATCTTAAAAACATGTCTTTTTATATGAAAATTACATTAGTGACAACACATATTTGTACAATCACCATGACTTATTGAAAATCACTCTTTGTTTATTGGTCATCCTCATACCTTTGTTGCGCTTTATTTACACTTGAAATCATGCTTTTGACCTTGGAAATGAACGCTAAGACCTAATGGAAAAACCTTGGAAATGAACCCTAAGACCTAGTGTAAAGACAACTGCCTTGACACTAAAAATAACATATTTGATACCACAACTAAATACAACATGGAGATGGGTCAACAAATGTACCTCATGAGGGAATATTTGATTTTCAGAGAAGAAGACAACCATCAGTGGACCATTTTGACATGACCTAATGGAATGATCCAAAATTTCAGTAGAGACACATAAAATTATATGAAAAGAGGATTTTTGATCACTGATGGCAGGATGCAAGTACTAACACTAACAGACTCTCTCCCTGTCAATGGCCAATACTTAAAACAATAATTTGAATGAATACCTTGGGTTGTGCCCCGCACTATGTACATAGTCTATTTTTATTTTCTCTTTATTTCTTTGCTTGAATTTTGTGTTGTTTTGTCATGTGAATAAGCATTGTGTCGGACTACGTTGTAGATTCTAAGTGTGTGTGTGGCTGATGTCTAAAGAGTCCTGTGACACTACAACACTTGGCTAGCCTTCTATCCATATTCCTTATGTTAGTTACATATTTTGGCCAACGAAGTTCTGACGGAAAATACGATTCATCCGTAAGGAGAGATTTACCCGACCATGAACATGTGTATAGTCTGGGAACCTGGTGTCTATACTCAATTTTATACTGGTGTTCTCAAGCTTATCCAATTAGTAGAAATGGAGAAGGGGAAAAATATAAACAAGTAAACCAAAATCAAAGGTATCTATATGCTTCTCTGAAGGAAAAACCTCTTATGCTCTCAATAAGTTGGGATCCCTCCTCTGCCCCAAAATAAATAAGTGTCAATGCACATTTCTCTCTAAATAAATAAATAAAGGCAAAAGAAGAGAAAGGCTTCATGTGCAGGGAGGTGAAGCAAGAAACTCCTCTAGGGCAGTATCCAGGCACACTCACAGTGGAGCAATGTTTGTGCTCCTGCGTGACTCCGTCGGGGTACTGTCCAAGCCTATTGGTAGTGGAGCAACACCAAAAATGAAAAACTATACTTTGAAAAACTTAAGCTCGCAAGCCAAACTACCCTTCCTAACTCAAAGCATTGTGATTATAATGAATCTTATATCGTGTTCAATTGAAAAGATATAAGGGGAACCGTGTTTGCCCATGGGGTAAGTGGGAATGCCAAAGTGATATGCATGATGAATCAATACTCCCTAAGGAACCAAGGCTCTGCACAGAAGAAACTAACCAATACAGAGAAGTTGGAGTTCAACCAGTGTGTTGCCAAGTGTTGTAGCTATTGCAACACCCTCCAAAATTTTGGCTTGCACTCAAATTTCAAAGCCTTCCCCGGTCTTTTCCTTGATTGTTTCAAACACTCAAGCTCATTTTATGAGCTTTATTGAAGTTCTTTGGCCCCTTTTCCTTATTGGATTAACTGTAATATTTTCGCATGTTTGACTATTATGTAATGTTTGCAAGCCTTTTATGGTGGTTTCAAAGTTCGATCTATGTGTATATGAGTTTTCCTAACCATGTAAACGCCCATCACACTCATACACAAAGTCCTGAGCGTTGTCACACAAGTGTCGTCATGATCGTCCCAAAGTCTATCTTAAGTGTTGCACTTCTCATATCTTGTCATGCGGCAGTCACACAAAGTGGAATGATTGGTTTGTTTTCTATGATGATTATGTTTTTTTTGTGTCATCAAATCATGCTAAGTGTATTATCACAGTTCAAGTTCATCACGAGTCCATCTCCCTTCCTGAACTTAGCCATTTTCATAAAATCTTCCCGACTGCGAAACTTAACTTCATCGGGCCCTAACTGAGCTACGTATTGCGTAGTCTCAGCCTCCATTGATGTGATTTTGCTTACTATAACTGAACAGTGCACACTCACTATCCCAAGGGTTGTTGTTCTGCGCAATCCTAGAGTCCAGCAGCCTTCCTTGACCCCCAGAATTGTGCAATTGTGCCTCCCAATTTTCCTTGAACTACGCACATCACACCTTCAACCCTCAAGTTGTTCCCCTGCCTATTGTAACTGTGTAATTCACAGAGAGCCCGGCCTCCCTTGGCCTCCAAAACTACGTAGATGCTTCCTCAAGTGCCCTTCCCTCAACTGTAACTCAATGTCCTTAGAAACTATGCATATTTTTCCTTCAAGCCTTTCTACAGCCCAATTCCCCTTACCTCTCAAAATTATGTATTTTTTCCTCCTAGAGCTCCATCCCACAGCAACCACTTCCTGCTTGAACTGCACAATTTTGTCCCTCAATGAGCACTACGCAATTTCTCTCCTCAGTGAGGATTGTGCAGAAAAGTTCCTGAGTCAAGCCTGAGTTGCGCTTTGTGAAGTCCCAGTGATCAAGCTCTCTCCCTATCAGCTGGAACTGTGAAATGCACAATCACTAATCCCTTTCTTCCAATATGTCACATGTCTCAAGCTTAGTTCATGGATAATAATGCACCATTTTAGACTAAGGAGCTTTCGGATTGATGTCGTCCCATCGTGAGTGAATTACAGGAATATTTACACTATCAAGTCATGGAGAGATGATGAAGAAGGAGAAGAATGAGGGAAGCATGCCTAAAGACTCCCTGGTAGTTAAACTTATGGGTGGACCTATCAAGAGCAAGCAAAGGAGCACAAGTTTTCAACCACCTTTCAAGTCTGGAGATCATTGAAGACCTCGCATCACCAAGCTATGTGGAGATAAAGAGAAAGCATATTAAAGAACAAATTTAGCACTCAACAACAATAGTGAATTAACATTGAAACACCATCAATCCAATCCATGTCAGCAGTGTCATGTCAAGTTGTATCATGAGTTGTCATATCCCACATCACTAGTGTGGACCATGTATATTGTAAATCAAATGTATTGTAGTGGAAATTCCAAAGGACACACATGAATATGAAGAGTCACGTAAGTTGAAAAGTCATAAGAATTTGAACATTCATGAGGGTAGTCAAAGAGTCACAATGGGAAAGCATCACCCTTGGTTATATATACCCCCTCATTGTATGAGAAAAGCGCTTTTCATCTTGGCTCCTCCCACAAGGCATCAGAGAGATCAACTAGTTCTTTGAGGAGCAAGGAGTGGCTCCAATGTCCCACTATTGGGGCTAGTGATGTACAATTTAAACATGTGTCTTGGAAATTTTTCTTAATAACAGAAGCCTCTTAAGACCAACACATTCTTCATGCATGCACTATGAATGTTTATAAGCCTATTCTGTGGATGTTTGTATTTCATGTTTTCTTTCACATGTACTAAGATAGTTGGACTATTTCGGTTATTTTAGTGCTTGTATTATTAAGAATGTGTTGTAATGGTTGTTATAATTGTCGCATCCTTGTGGATTATTCCATGGGATACTATACTGGGTTTTCCTTCTTTATTGGTTGTATTGATCATCGCATCCATTGTGGACAATTTCATTGGATGTTAGACATATCTTTCCTTGTTTGTTGGTTGTAATGACTGTCACATCCGTTGTGGACTATTCCATTGAATGTTAGGAGAGCCGTTCTAGTTCAGATGTGTCTCTTCCTAGGTGGTATTATTACCTTTCACTTAGAGGCTCACTTTTCTCTCCCCCCTTTGTGATAGAAGAACATCTACACAGTTGCACTGCACACGCACTAGGAACACTCCCCTTTCTTTTCGAAGACACCATTGTATCACTGTCTTGTTCTGCTAACTAGGGCCAAAAAAAATATTTAAGGATTTGGCAACTAAGCCTTTATATCGCATGGAACTCCTACACCAAATGGTGTGAGGTTTGATTGGGACCTCATATCAAGGAGATCCCCTGAATTTTGGGGGGTCCAACACCATCAACAAGAATATTAGCAAATAATAGGTTAGATGTGATCCTTACCATTTATGGTAAGTGGTATCCCTCCTATTATCACCAAGTAGTAGGATAGGCTTGATCCTTACCTCATAAGGTAAGTGGCATCTCTCCTATTGTCTATGTATTCTATGTCGTAGCATTGGCTCCCCGCTGGCGGAGATTATTGGGTTGTAGCAATGGCTCCCTACTAGCAGATGATTCTTGTGTAGTAGCATTGGGCTCCCCACTAGTAGATGTTCTAGGTTGATCTGGGCTCCCCAATGCGATTCCAGGTCGAGCAAGGCTCTCTTATGTTGTTATGTATTTAGCTTAGATCTCCTAGGTTGTTGTGGGTTGAGTTGGGCTACCCTATGATTTCATATCATTCTTCTTCAGATTTGAGATTGTTCAGCAAATGGAGATGTGCAAGATGATTTGAGATGAGATATGATTCGATGGTGATGATGATTCTACTTTAGATGACTGTATTGATTATTATATATAGGATGTAAGTCGGGTGCTCCATTATGATGATAATGTGAGTTGAGATGGACTCCCCCATGTCGATTATTATTCTTCTTTATATCAATATTGTTCAGTTGATTATTAAAGGATGAGATGTGATGGATAATTTTTTGATATAGCTTAGATGGATGTCATGTGATTCGACCTAGATATTAGTAGGGTTTGAGGATTGATATCCCGTACCTTTGAGTGTGCACTATTCTTCTTCTATTTGATGAGATGAGATGTGATGATGATGGATTTGTCTACCTTTTCATGTATTGAGACATGGCATTTGAGATGGAACTTATGATGGTCACTTGCGTGAGACTTATACTTTAGTTAGAATTCCTCCCTAACTAAGAGGGAGTGTTAAAATTGGAAGCCAGAGATAAATCTCCTAAGAAACCCTAAAGAGGTTTTATGTTGGTCATAAGGAAAATTATAATGCTCCAAAATTGATTTGACAAATGAGTATTAAAGAAAATATTATTGGGTATATTTAAATTTGAATTTAATTTTAAACTTTATCAATATTCTTCCCTTTATATCCTTTCTCTACTATCCTTTGGTCACAACCCCCCTTTCTACTAATACGACTAGGGGTTAGGGCTAAATCCAATCCCCAAATTTCAGTATTTGAATGTTTTAGTATTGTGGGATTATGATTTGGCTTCTAAGCCTTACTACAAATTCTAAAGTTGATTTCAACATGGAAGATCATTCGCCCAAAACCTTCTTGGAATTCTAGGATCCACAACAGCCTATAGAGTGATACAAAACTCCTTTAACCAAGATTTTTCTCAGAGGAGAAAAAAGAGGCCATTGTTCATAGTTTGCCCCACTTAAGTGAAACTTATAACTCATTCTCAATAAATACAATGATTATAGCCAATACAATACCAACAAAAGGATAGAATCAAAACCTACTCCCACAAGGAGCATAGTCCCTCTAAGCCATTAAAACCATAGGACCCCCATGACTTCTTATCCCAAGAAAAGGATACCTTTTAGTTCTTTAACCACATAGTTTTCCCATCAGGGATTCTTATCATTCACATCCATTGAAAGAGCCTCCACAATCAAATAAATCACTTCAACATGATTCCCCCATTCAAGAGTTCTTTAGTGAACTCCCTTTAACACTCTACTCATAAGCAGTATATTTCAACTTTCTCTTACCTATCTAGAGTAGACCCTGCTCCCATGGTTGTGATTCACTGAGAGTATTCCACAACCAACCAACCATCACAGTTATCCAAGTGGTTGAGGGGTTAGCATCCCATATCTTCTCAGCCATAACATATTCCTTACTAAAACACATATTTAATACATACATAAACATCACAATTATACATTAAGGAATTCAACGACAAGTAATATAAACATTACATAACCATCAAATATAGAATCACAAATGCATGCCATGAACATATATCACAAAATTAAGGTGTAATTTCAATATGCAAGCACATTGATATACACAATTCACCAACATCATTTCTATTCCATTGAACATAATTTACATTACAAACTTAACATCCACAAGGAACATGTCTATTCATGATGCATAGCTTCCTGCAATTAATGAGGGATGATGAATTTTCCAACCAACAATAGGATCATTCGTCTATTCTATCCTTTGTAGTTTTTCAACCCTAAGCTAAACCATGAAGCCATGAGGAAAATAGGTGGAGTTATGAAGGCCATTCTTCTTCATCGTTTCAAACTTAGTAAATTCTCCTTAAACTCCTCTAAGCCCAAATATTTCACATCTCTTTGGATAGTTTCTCAGTTGGCATATTCAACACTAGAGAGCCCCATTCACTACTTCTATTAATCCCTCAATTCTCTCCCTCCTCATATTTATTTTATTTTCATAGTAAGAACCCAAATTCCATGTCTATTTGCAACTTGGGGTGAGAGAAATTGACTCTTTCTTGAACCAAAATTTGTGGGTGACTATATATTTCATTCATTCATGGATCTTTTTTTCCTCATGCACACTGGAGAATTCTACTCTGCATAACCCATATGTGGGTTTCTATTTTCCACATGAGAACCTCACCTTCTCTCTCTTCATGGTTGCACACCATATATGGTTTTCCTCTTTCCCAACCCTTGTGGTTTTTCTCTTCTACTTGGTTTATTGTCATATCCTCCAATTTTGTGGTCAAATCATATCCTAGATGTCTCTAGTTGTACTCTACTCATCAATTGGATGAGACAATTGGGTACCAACCAAACTACTTCCATGATTATGGAGGCTTTCAAATTCCTTTCCATCAACTCTTTTCTTGGGAAAGTTGACAACATAGATTCCTGAATATTTGGCTCAACTAATTAATTATTGATATGGATTATTTCCATGTTTATATTTATTATCATATCTCCCCTTGCTAAATTCCCTCTCTCATGGCTTCTCATGGTTCATATCAAGGCTCCACCACTTCATTAGTTGTTTGGCATTTTACATTAAATATAATTACAATTGGTTTGATTCTTTAACCCATTCATATTTACATGCCCACACATGCATTATTAACATGATTAATTACAATATTATTGGGGAATTAAATGTTCGGGTGTTACATTTTCTTGATTTTCCCATCCAAATCAATCAATTCCATCCATCTTGGCCCATGTCCATCCAACTTGGCACAAGTCCACTTGGTTCATCTAAATTTTCCTAAATATGATCAATTCCATTCAAGTCTGACCATTGCACCAAATTCCATATGATTCCACTTGGTTGCACACAAATCTGTCTGATAATGCACCTAAGTGTGTCCGATAATGCACTCAATTTCATCTAATGGATGTGTTCTCAATGAATCTGAGTCTAATGAACATGTTCCAAATAAGTGTGTCCCATGATTTTGGAGAAATTCCTTGTAGATTCAAACTGCTAATTGTAATTTACTAAAATAATAGACTTCAATCTACTCTACTCATAAGTGGAAACAATTAATCGATAGAGAAATCATGAAGCATACAAGAGAAATAATTCAATCAACATATTACACAATGATTTCCTGGGGAAAGCCATAGCTAAAAAACCCAGCTATTTGTATATTGCATTAGTCAAAAAATATGAGAATATCACAATGCTTTGCTCAATCTCGAGCAACCTCTACATTATCTCTATCTATCTCACAGCTTCCTAGACAAGCCAAGGCAAATACTTAACCAATTTTATGCTTGCCCAAGTCCCTATTTCCTTGTGTTGTTTCCTTTGGAATTAACCCCTATTAATTAGGTAAATTCCTCAATTGCAATTGCGTAATCCTCATAGGCCTTCCTTTGATTGCATGCACCACCTATACAATTTGGATGATTATACAACTAATAGTACACTTCCCTTGAACTCCAATCTCAACTAGGTAACTCTCATATCTGACATGCACGGGTTATTTATGGCTGAATCATCAATTAACTGGTTGAACATGTTATCACTCTGTAACTTTCCTAGGTCGAGGAAGAAAACTACAAAGGAAACCACAAAACCACTTTTAAAGTTGGGATCTATCCCTTCCAGCTTTAGAGAGGGATATCTCTATATGATTTAGATTTTCTACTTCATATTTTAGGCTAGCTATTTGAGTTTGAGATGGGGTTTTTTCAAAGGTTTGGTTGAAAGATGTTGAAAAAGTCCATTAGGCATGGAGTCAATAACCTTTGGGTAATCAATCATAAAATGACAAAGTATCTATAACAGGGCAGGATAGGCAAATTTTTGGATCGTATAAGAGTGTATCTAAGGTGAATAGGATGAATATGATTAAAATTCAATTAAATATAGAGCATTCTGAGATGAATTCTATATTTAACATAAAAAAAGGATATTTCTAACAAGCCAGAGCATAGTACACTTAAGCAAATTCAACCCTTAATCTTCTTGCAACAATAAAGAGGGAAAAACAAATGGAAACTGAAGAGAGAAACAATTTAACATAAGAAAGCACATCACCAATTGTCTGACACAAGAATCCTGGGACAAAACTCTCTGTATTTTTGTAAATTGAACACTTTGAGTCCAATCCACAGCTTACATCAATGTAAAGCCATTTTCTTCAAACATAATCCAACCTTGTTTACATATTCATAAGTTGTTTATATCGTGATTTACATAACAGTGTTACAAAATAACTGTCTTTAAATAATTACATTTGCTCTTCATAAACAAATTTCGATCAACCTGAAAGGCAGGGTCTGAAATTCAGCCAACCTTCAGCCAACCTTGAGCCTTCAGCAGCCTTCGGCCAGCCTTGAGCCATCAGCTAGCCTTGAGCAATCAACTAGCCTTCAGCCTGCCTTGAGCCTTCAGCCTTCAGCCTTCAGCCAGCCTTCGGCCTGCCTTGAGCCATCAACCAACCTTCGGCCTTCCTTGAGCCTTCAGCCAGCATTGAGCCATCAACCAGCCTTCGGCCTTCCTTGAGCCTTCGGCCCTCATTTACTACAGACAAAAAAAAAAAACCAAAAAAACAAAAAAAATAACAAAACAAAAAAAACAAAAACAAAAACAAAAACAAAAACAAAAACAAAAACAAAAAACAAAAACAAGAAAACAAAAACAAAAACAAAAAAACAAAAACAAAAACAAAAAAAACAAAAAAACAAAACAAAACAAAAAGAAGAAGAAGAAGAAGAAGATATTTTAAGTATCTCTCAAGTTCATGCATGCAAAAATAAACTTAAAATATGTTTTGTATGTCCTAGAACAAATATAAGAAAATATGCCTGCATTTGGGTAAAATAAATATCTAGCCAACTACTTCCCTTGAAAGTAGAACAGGTCCCTAACTAAATTTTTAGCATTTCTGCCATCATAATAGGTCCCTCTGTAATAATCCTTCAAAACTACTCCTTTGCTCTTCTTAATTATGATGGAAAATCCATAGCCTCTAAATCTGGAAATTAGTTCAAAAATGTTGATCCTCTTGCTTTAAAACTGGAGTGGTTATAGTTGTTTTCTGCAAAAATTTTCGACTCTCCTTTCAAACTACCATTCCCCTTTTTCCTTCATTTCAACAGTTGTCGACCCATTCATCTTTTAAAACTTCTGCATTTTACACTATCGAAGAATTTTCCGCCTTATTATGGCCTTATTATTTCAGTGATACTCTTTAACTCCTTGATTTTTGCTCCTTTGGCCTTGGTTCTATTGTATAACTGAACTAGTGATTCTCGGGTCGATGTTATAGATGCCCCTTTATAACATGATTTATCGTGAATTTTGATTTGTCCTGGCTCCTTTTAATTTAGCCCTTCCTATATTTCTTCGCATAGGACTGAGGGTTGTGACCATCAGCTTAGCCTTGAGGTGCTAAGGCATTTAGGCTCCTTCCGGGGGCAATTTTCCTTTGTTACGTGCTTAGCCCTTGATTATTTCAGTTTTAATGACCATGTGCTAGCCCTTCTATCTGAGCTCCCTATGATCGAAACTTTTTCAAGTGGCACAAGTTACAAAACATCGATACCATTCAACCTCTGACTTGCGAACTTCAATCATGACATCATCACTACCATGTGGCACATTGTGAGTGGTGACATGTGTCACCCTATATTTCCCCCTTAAAGCCCCTCAAAATGCTGAAACTTCCTACCATGTGTCTTCCATACCACCATGACATGCTGACGTCAGATGCCACGTGACCTTATCGAAACCAATCATATTCCACCATGTGTCCCTTATCAAAACCAATCATATTGCACCACGCATCCCACCAGCGGAGAGAGAAAAGGCCCACCCCACTGTGGTTTTGAGATGAATTTCCTTCATAAATTTGTTTCGACATTTCTCGGCGGTTTAACATCGTCGCTCTTTTTCCTATCGCACTTCACATATGACAATTTTTTTAAGTGGTCACTCTTCTAATTCCCTGATTTTCGACATGTAATATGTGATGTGCCCTAGACCATCACCGATTATCGATATGTGGAACCTTCCGACATGCGATCATTGATTTTCCCTAATTCTATAATGTGCGCTTGACCTTTGATCACCGATCATAGATAACACTCTGGACCTCCAATATGCCTTCCTTTCAAAGGCTTCAAACTCGTAAACTTCAGCATGCCATACCTTTTGATCCAGAAGTCCATTTTTGGACTTCTACATACCATTGGAAAGCTTGTTCAGATAAATTTATAATGGAGAGGGTATGATGTAGACTTTGAGTCCTTATTCAACTTAGAAAATGACTTCAAACTTCTCTTCTCATTTTCTCTTTGGATAACTGAAATCACACCCACCATGACGATCCTCTACATGAAACCTACAACTACTATAGGAGTCCTTCTGAACCATGCACTGTAGCACAAATTCTTTCTAGTTTGGTTGACATCAATACCAACATTCACTCATGACAAGACACTCATGGAAACTCACTGATGACCCCTTAGGAACCATACAATTCAAATCAAGACTAATGGACCCCTTTTGACACACATATCTTCAATGACTTGAAAAATTTTGAAACCTTAGTATAAAAATAATTTAGACTATAATACATGGTAAATTTATAGGTTAAACATTACAAGAAGATTCCCAAAATAAATAACCAGACATACAGACTTTGATTACCTATATTATACGACCCAAACAGTCACTCCAATGTGTATGACATCCTCCCTGTGAGGAGTCAAGAACATCGTAGATTAGTAGCTTTCTCCATTGGGCAATTATTTCATCATCAAAAACTGAAACTAATCTCTGTAAATTGAAAAACATAGATATAGAAACAATTCATCAAAAAATTAGGGCCTTAACTTTGGACTTCAATTTCTGATGATAGCCACCCACACCTACAGTATTTGGAATAATAAAATGATATCTACAATGATGTATTTTGCGATCAGCTGAACTTAGGTGAAGTAGTGTTTGAGCAACCTACCTTTAACAGGTCCTCTAGATAGTGTTTCTCTAGTCATATACTCTAATAAAAATGCATTGGTTCCATGGAAATCTCCAATCTTATAAGGGTCTTTCCACAAATTGTCAAACTTTCCATGTTTTCCCTTCTCCTCGTCTCCTAACATCCCATTTTAGAACAAGGTCATTGAGCTGGAAATAATCTACTTTAACTCTCCTGTCATGAATTCTTTTGATCTGGTTCTGAATTGTATGTGCATTACTGTGTACTTCTTCTCTGGTCTACTACAAATGTATCATTTGGTTGATCCTTCTGTGTGTATCATTTGGTTCTGCTTCCACTTCCTGTAACAATTTTAGCACTGGAATTCTGAGGGAAGTAGGAAAAATTGCATCTAATCCATATACAAATTGGCATGGTGACATCCCAATTGATTTCTTTGTGCTTATCCTATCGGCCCATAGAGAATTTAACAATTTCTTCTGCCAGGATTTGTTTTTTTACTGCAGCGGCTTCTTTATGATGTTGACTAAGTTCTTATTAGAACATTTTTCTAACCCATTTCCTTGAGGATAATAAGGAGTAGAGTTTCCTAATACTATATGATATTTGTTGCATAAATCAACCATCATTTTAGATTTGAAAGCAAAAATATTATCTGTGATAATTTTATGGGGACAACGAAATCTGGAGAGAATGTTAAATTTAATTAATTGTACGATTACCGAATCTAAAAATTTCCTGGTTGGGACTACTTCTATCCATATGGTGAAATAGTATGTTGCTGTCAGGATCCACTTGTGTTGATATGAAGAACTTGGATGGATTTTTCCTATAAAATCTAAACTCCAATGCTGGAAAGGCACCTCCACTAAAATAGGCTTCAGAGGTAAAGGTAAGAGTTTTCTCATGCCTTCAAAAATCTCACACTGATGATAAGTTGAAAGCTTTTTATGAATGTTAGAAAACAAAGTAGGCTAGTAAAAACCAGCTCTCAGGATTTTTTTTGTTGTGGTTTTCAAGTAAAGATGTCCTCCGCAATCACCTTGATGAAATTCTTCCATTATTTTATCTTCTTCATCTTTCAACAAACAATTTAACAACATTCCTCCAACATCCTTCCAATACAAAGCTTGATCTAAAATGCGGAACTTTACAACTTCCTGTTTGAGAAATATTTCTTTTGTTTCTATCAAACTAGGTGGAGCTTGTAAATCCTGTCAAACATAAATAATATATGTGTACCAGGGAGAAGTGACAAAATTTTATGATACCTGTGGAGTCATAAGATCCTCTTGTTCATCGAAAGCATCTAGAAAATTGATATCTAGTGCATCAAAGTTTGACTCAGCCATTAATTTGCCTAATCCTTGACCATTGATCAATTTTGTAGGCTTTATTTCCATATCATACTCCAAAATCATTGCTATCCATTTTCCCCTTTTTCCATCTTGATCAGACTGCGTGAGGATGTCCTTTACCATTGCACTTGGAACATAACCAACTATGTGAGAATGTAATACATACACTATGGAATATTTCAAGGCCTTTGCTAAAGCAAAGCTTGCTTTTCCATGATATTATACTTCAACGAAGCATCTCTTAAAGCTCGGCTAAAACTAACTCTCAATATTTTTATGAAACCCTTTTATGAATGTCAGCAAACAAAGTAGGCTAGTAAAAACCAGCTCTTATGATTTTGTTTGTTGTGGTTTTCTAGTAAAGATGTCCTCCACAATCACCTTGATGAAATTCTTCCATTATTTTATCTACTTCATCTTTCAACAAGCATTCCTCCAGCATCCTTCCAATACAAAGCTTGATCTAAAATGCATAACTTTACAACTTTCTTTTTGAGAAATATTTCTTTGGTTTTTTTCAAACTAGGTGGAGCTTGTAAAGCCTGTAGAACATAAATAATATTTGTGTACTAGGGAGAAATGACAAAATTTTCTGATACCTGTGGAGTCGCCAGATCCTCTTGTTCATCGAGAGCAACTAGAAAATTGATATCTAGTGCATCAAAGTTTGACTCAACCATTAATTTGGCTAATCCTTGACCTTTGATCATTTTTGTAGGCTTTATTTCCATGTCATACTCGAAAGTCATTGCTACCCATTCCCCCTTTCTCCATCTGGATCAGTCTGCATGAGGATGTCCTTTACCACTACACTTGGAACATAAGAAATTATGTGAGAATGTAATACATACACTCTGAAATATTTCAAGGCCTTTACTAAAGAAAACGCTTGCTTTTCCATGATATTATACTTCAACAAATCATCTCTTAAAGCTCAGCTAAAACATTCTATAGGTTGTTCATGTCTCTCCTTGTTTTTCTGTAATAATACTGCTGCAATAGTATGTTCTGAAGAAAAGGAAAAAATAATGAAGCCTTTGGTGTAATCTGGGCTAATCAGAACATGAGCATAGGTCAAGGTTGTCTTCACATCACTGAATGATCTTCAGCTTCAGCATTCCATTCCATTTCATTTTCCTTCTTCAACATGTTTGTAATAGCTCTCAAGATCTCAGGTAAATTTGGAATAAACCTCCTTCGAAAATTTATTCTACCAATAAAAGACTGCACTTATTTTTTTGTTTCTAGGTGGATCAATTTTCATAATAGCTTTGATTTTACTTGGATCAATTTGGATACCATATTTTGAAATTATGTGACCAAGTAGTTTACCTTCTTCTAGACCAAATAGAGACTTCTTGGGATTCAAGGAAATACCAAATTTCCTACATTTCTCAAAAAATATTCTTAAATGAAACAGATGATCATCATCTATTTTGGAGAACATAGTGATGTCATCTAGATATACTACAATAAATTGATCCTTCTCATCTATGAAAGAAATATCCATTGCTCTCTGAAAAGTGGCTCCTACATTCATAAGTCCAAAGGGAATCTTCAAGTACATGAAGGTTACCCATGGTGTTGTGAAAGTTGTTTTGTGATGATCATCTGGATGCACAAGAATTTGGTTGTAACCTGAAAATATATCTAGCAAAGAAATTCTGCTAGAACCAAATACCTTTTGTAAAATATGATCCATTTTTGGTAAAGGGTAGTTATCTTTGAGAGAAACTTTGTTCAGCTTTTGGAAATCCACACATAATCTTATTTCCCCAGTCTTCTTCCTTGTTGACACCATATTTTACAGCCATTTTGAAAACCTCAAAGGTACAATGATTTTGGCATCAAAATTTTTTCTAACCTCTTTTTCTATCAAGGGTAACAGAACTGGATCCACCCTCCTTAATTTTTATATGAAACGTTTCTGGTCCTCTTTGATGGGAATATTATGTTGTATAATTTTGTTATCATATGCCTTTAGATCTTCGTATCCCCATGCGAACACATCAGAATATTCTTTCAATAAATCAATGTACTTTTGTTTTTCTTCTGGAGGTAAAGACTTGGAAATCTTTACAATCTTTGGATTATCTTCAGTACCTATATTACATTCCTCAACTTCGGCTCCTACAGGTTCTATCTTGGGCTTTTTAGTGACATCACTAAAATCAAATAGTTCTTCTAGTTGCACCAAACCCTTGGTAACAAATTATCTTTCAACTGTAGGATTTCAAGTTCCTTTGATTCCTCACAAATCTGGTTCAACATTGTTTTATTTGTATCCTTATCGACACTGTTATATGTATCAATATGTACATTCTCAAATTCTTCCTTTAACTGCAAAAAAAAAATCTACATGTTTATCACTGCCAAACACTTGTGAATATCTAATATTATCAAGGACATTAGTCTATGCTTCACTTCAATCTCATATTTTTTATTGAGATGGGGTGGAATCTTACAGGTCCTCATTGAAGTAGCTAGTGCATCAGCTAATATATTTTGACTCCTAGGAATCAGAGATAATTGATACTCCGGAAAAAACTTTAGAAAAAAGAAGACAACATTTTTGTAGTCCCTTAACCTAGGATGTTTTTCTAAGTACTCACCTTTAATCTGATTAATGATGAGTTTTGAATCACCATGTAAAAAAATCCTTTTAGCTCCTGACCTCTTCAAAAGTTGCAATCCTAAAATAAGTGCTTCATACTCAGCTATATTGTTGGTGCATTGAAAATTAAGCTTGTAAGAATATCCCTTTGATATGCCTATTTTTTAGTTCAAGACCCAAACACTTGCCCCTGCTCCTTCCTTACTGACTGCCCCATCGAAATCCATATTCCACAGGGCTTCACCCTCTTCATCTTTATTGGGGAAATTATAAGTGTTATAATTCCAATATTAAATTATCAATCTGGGGTCGTAATATTTAGAGGCGCAAGCGCAGGTAACGCATGATCAGAGCATCTAACCTAAATTAACATCAAATTCTTATTTCTGGATTAAGTACAGAATGATAATAAACAATTTTAATCTCAATCTAAGTAAAGTAAATCAATCAAATTTAATCTCAATGCAAGTAAAACTTAACTGCAATTCAAAAAATAAACTTTAGAAATCTGAAATCAAACAAAACTAATTATGATTCAATATCAAGATTATTCTAATTTCAATCTTAAACAAAACTAATTCTAATTCAAGCGATTTTAAATTAAAAGAAATAGACAACCAAACAAATCTAATCATTAAGTCTAAGTCCCAAGATCAAAATCGATAAACATTGGATTCTGGAAAACTTCAAAACAAAACTAAGTAACAAGCCTCTCACTAGCTATGTCAACACACTCAAATTTAAAGGATTCTAAAGATTGAAGTTCATTCTAATTTAAAATCATGGAAATCAAACTTGAAAAATCTATTTTATGGAAATCATTAACCTACAACTCTAAATTCAACCACACTTCGACTCTATTGGATCTCAAAACTAAACTACAGCCATCAATATGTCATCATGTCATCGTTGGTCATTTACATAAACATGATATTACAAGACATGTTCAAGTATGAAATCACTCTGTTTAAGTATAGAATGAATCTGTATAAGTACAAAATGTAGAATTATACAATCGATCCAAGCCTAGTCCTAGGATGCATGCAAGAAACCGATAGGAATTCCAATCCTGCAAACATTCAGAAGAGGCTAAGCAATATAATCCATAAATAGATATTTCATACCAACAATATCAACACATCCAAAAAGGATCGAGATTTCAATTCTCAATTAGATCATGTTTTTATTATGCCAATGGCTCGAAGTAATGCTACAAGTTTAATTAATAATTAACACTTAATAGTTTTGTACTTTGCAGCAAACAAGAAATCACAAGTTCTATACTCAACAATGGCAATTAAACCTGCAACAAAATTCTTAATTCAGTCATGTACCTTGCTGATTTACTGCATCAATCATATTGCATTGTGTCTAACTCAGAATAATATGTTAATCTTCTTAGCACCTAGTAAGTAATTTCATGATATTCACTACCAAAATTCAATTGGATGCTATCTCGATAAACATTACTTAAGCACAAAAATGAAACCTTCAACGAAATCTAACAACACTAATTAAAGAAGCAATTGTCCTTCAAGCTAACAACACAAAGCTCTATATACGAAACACAATTCTCATAACAAATCTAGATCTTCAATCTGAAAACCAATCTACACAAAATATATAAATCCCAAAGCTTAATCGAATGAAGGAACTTGATCATAGGTCATGGTGAGCCCTTGCCACACCTGGAACAAGTTAAACTAAATCAACACTTAGAAACCGGAAAGAACCATAACACTCACAAAAAATTCAGGGCAGAAATCAAACTTTATTAAATCAAACTGTATCAATGATCAAACGTAAGTCTTGTACATACGTTTCTTTAGCCCTTGTGATATAACACAACTTGATTACAATAATCTTACGGTCTCTCCTCTTTCTTCCACAGGCTATGGCTAAGTAATTTATAATATTTATAAGGCGAATCAGCGATTTTTCTTAATTCTATAAAATTGCATATTTTTAACAAATTGGCCTCAAAGATATTGGCATATCTTCCTACCATGGTGGATTTTGGAAAACGGTTTGGAGGGAATCTAATTCATCATATTTTCAACAAAAACCTTTCTTATATTTGTCTTATTCAACTCCATATCCTTATAAACCATGCCCATAGTTGGATGTTTGGCTCGTTTTGCAAGATTCTAGAATTCTGTAAAAAAAATGTTTTTTTATGAAACTGCCTTAAAGACCCGTGTATGACTTTTGAACAAAACACAATCTTGAGAAGAGGTTTTGTTATAGATAATTTGTTATATTGGTAAAAACCACGTTTTCTCATATTTTCCAAATTCACTTCCAATTGAACGCAAATCAAGGTCAAACTTGGCAGTTTGAAAACTGTGTGGATTTTGAGCAAATTTGTTGATTTTCTTCTAGAGACACACGTGTGATTTGGGTGCAATCGAACTCATGGGAAGGTGCTATAACATCATTTTGGACAATAACCTTCCTCAGTTTTCCCTGGAAGCGTGTCAAGATTTCAAAACTCCAAATTCGATATTTTCATATATAAGAATTTATTCCGTACTCAACTTGTAGCAACTAGTTTAATTCACTTGTGAAGAAGTTTGGCAATGGAACCCTGTGGCAAATGAACTTGACAAAAACCTTCATTATTAAATCATGAAAAAATCATATATAATCATAGAAAAGCTAAGAAAACTAATGATAATCAACCACAAGGTGTAAGATGTGATTTGGCGACAAGTTGAGGAATTATGGTACGGAATGAGTGTAAACATATAGGAATTTATGTTATGAATGGTGGTAATATATAATGGAAAAATGGGCATATTTGAGGCCCAACAATCTTCTATTCCAGTATTTGATTTCACATCCTCTGTTTTTCTTGATTTACTTTTCATATCTGACACTTCTTCTACACATATATCATTGTATAGAATGAAAGAATCCATGTCTGAATACATAGAATAAAGTGGGTAGTTATTAGGTTTGTCATAATTTCTTACCATATATTTCATTAATGCTTCCCTATACAACCTCCTCTAGTGACCAAAGACAAGAATAGTTTCACATGTCATGTCCATGTGAAAGGTACTGTTGAGTCCCAATTTTGTCCATTTTTTATAATGTTCAAAGGCCTTGCTCCCCCACTATTTTGAACTCTTTTTGACCTTTCATGACTGTCTTTTTTCCATATCCTATGTGTTTTGACCAAAAGGGTGTTGTGGGCTTTAAGGTATGCAAATTAGTCTAAAAAATATCATTTCACTTTATTCTTGAATATTTCTGAAGTTAAATGAAACCTAATCAAATTATCTATAACTTCAAGAGTGATGACCCAATCCATTGCAGATCAACTATCTTCCGAAGCAGTTCCGTGATTTCCTGCAGATAGGCTGTGATTTCCTACAGAGTCATTGTTTTCTTGTAGATACACTAATTTCTCGTAACCGCTCCAATTTCCTGCAGTGATCTCAATGGTTGAGTATGTTCTGGTCAGCCTCGAAGAGAATGAAAACATGAGTTTTGTCAATAAATTTTTCCACATAGATGTTGTCCTATTGGCTACCTCAAATCTGCCACAAAAACAACTTAGATCTTCAGACCTCTCATGAACGGCCATAGTGGGAAACAACCTCAACAACCCAACGAGATCAGTTTGATCCATGCTTCCAGTCATGGATCAAACTCAACATGCTTATTTTTATTGTCTTTTCCAGTTATTATTAGCAGACAGTTGCAGTATTTCATTTTTCCTAATTCAGGCAAGTTTATGCCTTTGTATTTGTATAAATACTTTTATGTTTCATTTGGAAACGGAGGATGATATACCAGACCTTGATACTATTGTAATACTTGTTCAAATTAATACAAATTTCATGTTATGTTGATCTTGTTGTGTACAATCCTTTAGCAGCTGAAGGAGTTGTGAGTAAGGGAGGGCCCCTTTTACTCACAACTCCCATAGTTGTAGAATGTGTTCTTTTAATTATTTTCATGAGTTGATAGAGTTATTACATTGTTTTTATTCATGTTTTCTAAATTGTAGCAGCACATGTGTGATGATTAAATGTTGAAACTTATGTGATGAAAATGTTTGGAGTATTCGAGTAGGCTTTAATCTTACATTGTAAATTGTTGAATTGATTCAATTGTTGTTTGATTGATCTATTATTTTTTACTGATTAGCATCAACAATTTTTGGAGCTTTAGAGGGATGATTAAATCCACTCCATAGCCTTTGCTGCTAAGTGTTGATGGGAAAAATGGATATTGAATTTGTGTGTGTATGTGATTTTGTTTAAAATATTAGCATGCATATATTTTGTGCAGCATCTCACAAGGTTACTTACCCTTGGTTGATAATTTATGTCTGTCAAATTATAAGTCTATACTTTTCCCAAACATTTTGGTGTTGTTGTCAAGGAGGTGATAAGGGATGATACTGAAAGTGTTTTAGTATGATTTCTTTTTGTTTAAGTTTTTCAGGACTGGGAGAGTCGAAGTCGTAAGACATGGGGTAAGGCCTATGCACCTGCATAGATCAGAATTTTCCAAAGCCACATCCTAATTGTTTGGTAAGTAGAAGTTTTGAAAAAAAATAGGGGCCAATATAAATTTTTAAGTATTTTTAGTGGTGATCTGAGCACCACTTCGTTCACTAATAAACTGGCAGGGAAAAATAAGTTTGTAAAGAACAAGGGGGAATTTTAACAAAGGATTGACAGTTCTAAATAGGGATCGACTTCTAGTCCTAAGCAGATCAATACCCCCATAACAGAGAAGAATCCTTCTAACAGAGAATCCTCTGTTGTTGCTCATCAATAATCTCCTCTTATTAGGGGGACATCGTCTTTGCTTAGTGGTCAACCTGAAGAGGGGTTCTAGACAATTGACTCTAAAGGATCTATAGTTTACCAGGGTCCCACTCCATTTTGGTTGAATATGGCGCATTTAGAGGGTACTGGTACTACAAATGGGGACCATCAGGAGACGGAAGAGGAACCATTTACATTCGAATTTCCTATCAAATATTTTGTTGGGGCCAATTAGATGAAAAACATTCCTCCCTCTACTTTGCCTAATTTTTGTGGTACCTCTAGTGAAGACCCTGATGCTTTCGTATTTGATTTTGGTGTATCGTGCATAAGCTATGATTATTCTTCAAATTCTCAAAATTTGAAGTTGTTTCCTACCACATTAAAATATGTAGCTCTCAGATGGTTCATGGGACTAACTGCAAATTCCATTTCGACATGGGATGACATGAAGAAGGTGTTCCTAAAAAAAGTACCAAGATTATTGTAAAACCAGGGACGTTAGGGAAGAAATTTTTGGCATGACCCAAAAAGAGGAAGAAAGCCTGGAAAGATTCTAGTATAATTTTCAAAGATCCAAACTGAACGAGTTGAATAAGAAAACCATGAGAACAATATTACTAAGAGACACAAGACCCGAATCTCTTGAAGTTTTGAACTTGATGGGAGCAGGTGATGTATCAAAATTAAGTTATGATGATGTGTATGAGTTGTACCGATGATATTCGAGGGGAAATTCTAAGTTTGGAAAAGTATCAAGATCTGATACTTCTTCCAGATTCACTAAATCAGTTGCAGTGGCTTTGTAACCAGAACTGAAATAGGAAACTTATTTGAAAATTTTAAAACTAACATTCTTAGCAGTTTTTCTTCATAGTTAGATGTTTTGTAGGCTAAGAAGAAGCAGGAGGAAGTGGAGAAAGCCTTGGTTCTATTTTTCTCCAAGTGTAGAAAAAAGCATCCCTTGAGGGAGTGTCCTGCAGACAATATAGAGGTATGTCAAATTTATGAGGTTGATCATTCTATTGATTAGTGTCCTATTCTAGAGATTAAAGTAGCATATCTATTAGATTGGGAATTCATCAATGCACTCTATGCAATGGCACCTCAAAAACCATGGCATCCACATCCTACAGGTATGTCACAACAGCGTTCTCAATTTCCTTATGACCCGGAATCAGATGTGGAAAATTCCAATGCCTTGAAAGCCCTGATCTCCAAAACAACCTTGGCAGGGGAATTTTCCTTACCCTGCTCCATTAAATTATCCCCCTCAAAACTTTTATTCACAACAACCCATGCCACAATAGCAACAACTTCAGTTGCCTACCCCACCAAATCAACCACGACCCACACAACTTCATGCCCAGCCAGTATCCAATCCCAACAATAAAGCTGTCCAATCCACTCACAATATTGGAGTGGCCACCTATCCCACTTTTCCTATCTATTGTATTTCACCACAGACTCTACAGGAAATTTTTGTTCCTATGTTGCAGGAATTTCTTTTGTCGCTATAGGAAATCAAACTGAGACCAAGAAAAGTGGTGACTCGGCCCAGAAAAATTGAATAGATTATAGAGGAAGACACTCTGGATACGCCTTAAGTAGAAAACACACCAGAACTAGCAGAACAAACCATTCCAAAGTCACAAGAACCTTTCTCGTCTCATATTGTCTAGCCTCCTTTTTCGGAGAGGTTGGAGATGAAAATAAAACAACCCAATTTTGATCTTGTGTCTGAACTGAGAAATGTATGCATTAAGATCTCATCACTGCAAGAAATTAAGGATATCCCTATTTATGTCAAAATAGTGAGGGAGATATTTACGAAGAAACCATGGAGACATAAGAAGGAACCTTTTACAATTCAAGTAGGTGGAAAACTTGCAAGTCTTATGTCCACTAGATTTGGTACTGAGAAATATGCAGACGCTGGAATCCCTATGGTTACCACCTTTATCAATGGGTATTCAATAAGAAAAAATACAATTGATTTAGGTGTATCCATCAATGTGATTACAATGGAGACATTATCTCACATAGGATCCTTTGACTTACTTCCTACTCCTACCATGTTCGAATTAGAAAACATGTCTAAGGTAAAGCTAGGGGGTGTATTAGAAGACATTGTCATTTCATTGGATTCCTGGGCGTACCCTGCAAATTTCTATGTTCTTCAACCTAAGAACAACTTGGGAGGGCATCCTTTGATCTTGGGGAGACCTTGATTTGCTATGGATTAGGCCTACATCGGGTGTAGATCTAGAAACATGACCATCGCTCATGGGACTGAAACTAAACACATCAAGCTATAACCCCTGCCAAACCCCCCCCCCCCCTAAAATTAGAAAATACCTATTGGAATGATGAAGAACATAATTCAAAAGTTATTCACCCAATATTGACACTAGCCCAAGCCATGAGCCTTAAGGAAAATTCAAAGGAAAAATTGATAAATTGCCATATTTCTAATCCTGATTTTTCACAACATTTAGAGGGATAGTGTAGTCCTAATTTAGATATCAATACTAACCTATAGAACTCTTATAAATATAATACAACAGATTAATTACATTCATCCCTCTTGTTTTATTTTCCTATGTATTCAATCACTGAATGTGGAGGTAAGGTAATTGTAATTTCTTCTGGAAAAACCCTAAATAAATTATGCCTTGACTCCTGAACAAGAGGAACAATTAATTAAGACATTGAAAGAATTTTCAGATACATTTTCTTGGGAATACATAGACATGAGGGGTATTCACCTGGATACATGCATTCATCATATCGACATAGAGGGAAATTCCAAGCCTGTGAGACAACCACAAAGGAGAATGAAACCCGCTTTGAGAGAAATTGTAAAAAATGAGTTGCAGAAATTGTTAAATGTAGGATTTATTTATCCTATTTTAGATAGCTAGTGGGTATCCCCACTAGTTATCGTCCCTAAAAAGAATGGTAAAAAGTGAGTGTGTGTGGATTATAGGGAAATAAACAAAGCTACATTCAAAGATCACTTTCCCTTGCCTTTTATAGACCAAGTGTTCGACACTCTAGCAGGGAAGAGGTATTTTTCTTTCCTATATGGGTTCAGTGGGTACAACCAAGTTAGGATAGATCCAGAGGACCAGGAGAAGATGACATTAACATGTCCCTGGGGAACCTATGCATATAAGGTCCTACCATTTAGTTTATGCAACACGACAACCACATTTCAAAGGGTGATACTTGGTATTTTCTTTTATCCTTTTCATGATTGTGTAGAGGCTTACATGGACAATTTTACAGTAATGGGTGATACTTTTAAATAAGCTCTACATAATATTAGGAGACTTTTGCAGAGATGTAGAGAAACTAATCTTTCATTCAGTAATGAAAAAAAATATATGATTATGACTGAGGGTATTTTTTTGGGTCATCATGTTTCTGCTGCAAGAATTAAAGTTGATCTGACTAAGATCGAAGTAATTGAAAAGATACCCCCACAAACCAGTCAAAAGGGAGTTCGAAGTTTCCTTTGACATGTAGGCTACTACAGAAGGTTTGTTGAGAATTTTACAAAGGTAGCCTCGCCATTGTTTAAATTATTGACCAAAGAATCTTAATTTCATGGAGTGATGAGTGTCAAGCTACATTTGATACACTCAAGGAAAAACTTTCTTCAACGCCTATCTTGAAAGGTCCATATTGGAAATTTCCCTTTGATATTTCCACTGATGCCTATGATTCAGCTATAGGAGCAGTATTGGGCCAAAAGGAAAATATCATAACCCATGCTATCTATTTTGTTAGTAAAATTTAACTCCTGTAGAACGGAATTACACCGTAACTACAAAAGAGCTATTGTAATTTACGCTATTAATAAGTTTAGACATTACATCACTGGTTATGAAGTTTTTGTACATACTGATCATTCTTATATTCGATATCTTATGAACAAACTAGTCACTAATGGCAGGATTACTAGGTGGCTTCTGCTGCTGCGGGAATTTGATATCATGGTATTGGATAGGCCAGGAAAAGAAAATTAGGTAGTTGATTTCCTATCTAGGCTCAACCATGTAGGTGATGATATTCCTATTAATGATAACTTTCCTAATGAGAATTTGTTTGTTATTTCTACCAAAACACCTTGGTTCGAAGATATGGACAATTATCTTGCTATAACAAAGTTACCACCCTACTTCTCATCTAGTCAGAAAAGGAGAATTATTAGAAAAAATGTTGATTACTCTTGGGTAAAAGGAGACCTCTTTTGCACCGAACCTGACTTGATTATTCGCAGGTGTGTTATAGAGGATGAGATATACGATATCTTAAGATCTTCGCATGATGAACCCTATGGAGGACATTTTGCAGATAAGCAAACAGCCTATAAGATCCTTCACTCAGGTTACTACTGGCCAAGTCTTTTAAAAGATGCAAAGGAGAATGTTTGTAAATGTGATAGCTGCCAAAGGATAGGGCAACCTATTCAAACAGATGAAATGCCTTTGCAGCCATAAGTTCTCATAGAACCATTCGAGAGGTCAGCTCTTGATTTTGTAGGTCCCATCAATCCTATGTCCAAGGTAAGAAGTATATTTTAGTTTATACTGATTATGTTACGAAGTGGGTGGAAGAAAGAGCACTACCTAGAGCAACGAAGAAGGCATTGGTAGAATTTCTTTTTTATGATATTTTTGTGAGATTTGGAGTACTAAAGGAAATTTTACTCACCAGGGTACTTATTTTGTGTCAAAGCTTGTGTAGGGAATTATACAAAAATATCATATTACCCATCAGAAATCTACCCCTTACCATCCACGAGCCAATGGGCAGGTGGAATCAACTAATAAGGTGTTGGAAACAATCCTGACTAAGAGAGTGCAGTTACATAAGAAGGATTGGTCCGATCGACTTTCTGAGGAATTATGGACCTACAGGATCACATGGAGAAACACCGTTGGCTTCTCTCTGTATGAATTGGTGTATGGAAAACAAGTTTTACTTCCAATTGAATTTCAAATCAAAACTTTTAAGATGACACCAAATTTGAGCATAAAACTTGATGAAGCACATCAACAGAGAATCTTGCAGCTTAATGAGTTGGATGAGATTAGGCAAGATGATTTTCATTGTATTGATCTAATCCAATAACAATGAGCTAGATGGCACGATGGATACAATAAGAAAAAGCAGTTCGAAAAGGGAGACTAGGCATTGTTGTTTGATTCGAAATTTAAGAATTTTAAAGGGAAATTTAACACACATTGGCTTGGCCCCTATGAAATTGAAAAAGTTTTTGATAATGGATCTATTCAAGTTAAAACAATTGATGATGGAAATGTTACCTTCTTAGTGAATGGGTACAGACTCAACTATATTAAAAGCCCCAATCTAAGGAGGAATTTGTGGAAGAGATTGTGAAGAAGAAAGAGTTGGAAATGGTGGAGAAGGGAGTCATTCCTTTCACTACCTCTTCTTGATTTTCTACCATAATAAACTGAGCTTACTTTGTTCCTTCTCGTGATCAATAAACCATGAAAGGAATGTCTATTGGGTATAGGTTTATTCCTTTTTCCAGTCCCAATAGACTAATTATGGAAAAGGAGCCCCCTTGGAGTCTTCTTTTTCAGTATTTCAGACTCTCTAAAATTGAAATCTCGCGAGCATGAACTTCCCTGGGCTCATTAAAATCACAGAATAGTATTTTAGTTAATTTTATGTTTTCTCATGTTGGACTGATGTGGGATCTCTTAAGGCCCTCCTTCCAACAATTTTGGCCCATCGACATCTGCAAATTATCTAGGTCCAAGCTTAGAGACTTTTGATGCCTTGAAGCTTGTATACTTGAATGATAGGTTCTCTCGTCAGCAGAAATGGAAATTCATCATGGATCCTTGACTATTGGATCCTACAGGGGGTTCAACAATAGCTCATATATTCACACCGGATAGGATGCATCAGAGGTACCTTGGTCCTCGCCTTCATTAATGGTGATGGACCTCACATTGGTTAACAACTGACCTTAATGGTTGGCAATCCAATGAGATTACTACACATTCGACCTCAACACCTATATTCATGTGTAGTAAACTATAAAAGAAAAGTAAAGAACGTGGTTTCCTGCAGAGAAGTTCAGCAGTTGCATTTCCTACAGCAAAGCACTTATTTCCTGAAGAACAAATTTCCAGCAGAACATTTTCTTAAACAATTTGGCAAGTACTGATCATATTCATTATTATTTGAGGTTATGTAATTACACAATCTTGCACATGATATTTTTTCGAGGTGGTTTATGATTCCAAAGCAAGTGTATCCATCACCCAAGGTACTCGACCGTTCTAAGATAAGATCGAGCAGGTACATTTGGTGTCAGAATACTTAAGGTAAAAAGGTAATGGTACGAAATTTTTTAATTTGCATGAATACGAGTCATGACAACCCTCGCAGAATAAGGCAGTGATGAGACATCATGTCATAACATGAGTTCCCGTTCCCAATTATTATTTTGATTATCTTCCCAACATTTATCCAACAAAACAGATCATGATGGCAATCATGATCACGTTCCATGTTGTTCGATGTTGCCTTATTACCCTAGACCTTTCCTAAAATAAAACATTATTGTTCTTATTGAGTTTGAATTATCTCACTTGGTCTCAAAGGCATATCAGTGAATTGGTCGAACTCTGCTCTCTCCCACTCCTAGTAACTATTAAAAATGTGGTCCGTCGTCAGATTCAAACTTCAGGATCCAACATTAATTAACGCTTACCCACAGAGTAAGAAGAGGTTGGAAAAGGTAGGATGGTTGCCTCTATTCTTAAAGTTTAGCGGGCATAATTCAGAAGTGACGAAACATTTTTCTCTAAACCTAAATGGTGACAGGCATAAGTAGCCTGAGCTTGTGGAATTCCATAGGAAGCGGAGAGTTGGTTTAAAAACCAATAATTCAACAAGGATAAGTGTGCACCCTTCCTCAGAAAAGAGCATGCAGACTCGGACTGGAGCAAGGGGATTCCATAGAATTTCCGTAGAAGTAAGTACCGACGTATTTTGTTTCTCTTACAAAAGTATATCACATGTGAAGGTCATTTTGGGTTAACTTTCCTGTTTCATATTCATCTCCTTGACCATTTCTGAGACATGCCCTTTAATTTGACATATTATCTTAGAATGCCTTTGTTGAAAATGTCTACTTCTACCAAGGAGAGGGTGTCACATATAGATATGAACCTCTATTATCACGGTCTTGTTAAAATTATCGTGACCAAGGTTTTGAAGAAACAGAATAAAACATGGGAATAATTTTTAGTGGAAAATTAATTTATGGGTGATGAGAAAGAGCCTGATTTACCGGAAACTGAAGAGGTGGAGCTAGCGGAGAAGTCAAGAAAGAAACCTCAAACCCATCGTCAGTTGACAGAGGAGGTTAAGAAAGATGAGGAGGTGATGGTAATCAGTGAAACTAAAGGGAAGAAGCCTAATATGTCAAAAGGTACCCATGCTCCTGCTAGGTGTTTTACGAGAAGCCAGGCAACGAAGCTAGAGATAAAGGAAACTCCGAAGGAGGAGGTACAACAAATTGAAATTAAGAATAAGGATAAGAAGCCCCAAGACATGTTTAAGGGGAAGTAAGTAAAGATCGATTCAGTTGTGTTCATTGACAAAGAAGAGTTGGAGACTGCGTCTTTCCAAGGCCCACAGGAAAGTGGGGAGAAAAAAATCGAAGGTTGCAGAGAGCAGGAAGAACCAAGTCTACCTCAGTCTTCTCAAGGGAAGCATGGGATCAGGAAACCTTTAAAAATAAGTAGTCCCTGAAGGATATGGAGGAAGCAATCACCGAGCTCACTATGTCTGAATGGTTTCTTCGGAGGGAAAACGAAACTCTAAAGGAGAACATCCTATGTTTGCAGAAAGAACTGGAGGAGTGGAAAGTGAAGCATCAAAAGGCATGCCAAGTCATGAAGAAAAATCAGGCACATATTGAGCACCTTAGAAAAAGAATGAAGAATATCGAGGTAGGGTTCAAAAACTTGAGTCTAGCAGGGCACAACAGGATCACTTGCCTGCAGTAGCTACAACACACATCACAGAATGAATTTTTCTTCTTATGTGCAACATTTTTTATTACATAAGGGACATGCAAGGAGCTAGATGTGGGGAAGATGTTAAGTCCCAATTTTTTCCTTTTTTATAATGTTCTAAGGCCTTGCTCCCCCCCAATTTTGAACTCTTTTTGACCTTTCATGACTCATTTTTTTCCATATCCTATGTGTTTTGACCAAAAGGGTGTTGTGGGCTTTAAGGCATGCAAATTAGTCTAAAAGGTATTATTTCACTTTATTCTTGAGTATTTCTAAAGTTAAATGATACCTAATCAAAGTATCTACAACTTCAAGAGTGCTTACTGAATCCTATGCAAATTGACTATCTTTCGATGTAGTTTCATGATTTCCTGCAGATAGGCCGTGATTTCCTGCAAAGTCACTGATTTCTTGTAGACACGCTAATTTCTTGTAACTGCTCGAATTTCTTGTAGTGATATCGATGGTTGAGTATGTTCCGGTCAGCCTCGAAGAGAATGAAAACATGGGTTTTGTCAAGAAATCCATCTACATGGATGATGTCCTATTGGATGCCTCAAAACTGCCACTGAAACCACCCATATCTCCATACCTCTCATGGACGGCCGTAGTGGGAAACAACCTCAGCAACCCAACGGGATCAGTTTGTTCCATGCTTTAAGTCATGGATCAAACTTAGCATGCTTATTTTTATTATATTTTCTAGTTATTATTAGTAGACAGTTGCAGTATTTTAGTTTTCCTAATTTGGGCAAGTTTATGCCTCTATATTTGTGTAAATACTTTTATGTTTCATTTGTAAAGGGAGGTTGATATACCAGACCTTGATACTACTGTAATACTTGTTCAAATTAATACAAAGTTCATGTTATGCTAATCTTGTTGTGTAAACTCCTTTAGCAGTTGAAGGAGTTGTGAGTAAGGGAGGGCCCCCTTTACTCACAACTCCCATAGTTGCAGATTGTGTTATTTTAATTATTTTCATGAGTTGATAGAGTTATTACACAACTTTTGATTCATGTTTTCTAAATTTTAGCAGCACATGTGTGTTGATTAAATAGTGAAATTTATGTGATGAAAATGCTTGGAGTATTTGAGTAGGCTTTAATCTTACACTGCAAATCATTGAATTGATTCAATTATTCTTTGATTCATCTATTATCTTTTTCTGATCAGCATTATCAATTTTCAGAGATTTAGAGGGATGATTAAATACGCTCCATATCTTTGTTGCTAAGTGTTGATGGGAAAAAGGGATATTGAAGCTATGTGTGTATGTGATTTCGTTTAGGAAAACACTTAAAGTATTAGCCGGCATATATTTTGCATAGCATCTCACAAGGTTACCTACCCTTGGTTGATAATTTATGTCTGTCAAATTATAAGTTTATAATTTTCCCAAACAGGTACATGTAACTTTCCCCCCAAGATCTTGATAATAGCATTCCATATTTGAGAGGTATATCAGCCACTACAATATCCATAACCACACTCTTTGCTAGGATTTGGGCCAGAGTCACACATAAATCATTGATGAGACCTAAGCATCTTACTTTTCTAGAACCAAAAGAGTAAAGGTATTTATAAAGTATTTTTATATCTAATCATAGCTTTTCCATAATGACTATAGGAATGATATTGTGCGAAGCACCAGAATCAAACATGGAATTGTGCAAAATGTACTCATGAATGTTTTGACTAACATAGAATGGTGGCACATTACCATCATGTGAATTCCCTTCAACTTCAGGTCCAAATAATAATTTAGATTGGTCATCGCTTAAGTCAATTGTGTATGTTCCCTCCCCTATCTTTAGTGCCTTCGTGACTTGAGTTCTACACACATTCTTGATAATCATTTCTGTCAGAGGAAGAGAAATTTTAACCTTGGCTAGTTCATTTTCAATAATGAAAGAAGGTTGAGTTTTTTCTACCTATTTAACACTTACATCTTGTTTTTGAAAAACCTCTTTTTGGGAATCATCCTTTGTCTGGCTAGTGGAAGGCATATCAACTTGAATCTTCTTGGGAGGGTTTGCTGTAGCTTTCTTTCTTCTCAAATTGTATTGTTTTTGCACTTCCATAATAGCATTTTGATAGCCTTTTTTTATAATAATCTAATTCTGCAAGTATGACTTCTAATTGTGACAACAAGAGCACATCGTGTTCCTCCTTGGTTAATTTTATTCTCTTCAGGGTCATCTTCTATCTCATTTTCTTCATCTGCATAATTCTCCTGAAAATGAGGTCTGATTTGCAGTTAATTTGTTGGGGTTCTTTGATCTCTTTGTTTAATTTGGGGTAGATTCCTTCTAAAGTTAGGATTTATGATCTTTGGACCCCCTTGAGGGTCTCTTGGTGGGGCCCTGTCATTCAAACTCATTCTTTCCATCATCCTTTCAATCGGTCTAACTAAGGTGTCTACATTTTCATCTAATGAAGGAGAAGAAGTTTCTTCTTTGATGGTCACTCTTCTTTCAGCCTTTAACTTTCCTCTTTTGGCTAACAAATTTGCTTCTACACTAACAACATTTATTTTCATTTATTCTAGGGTAGCAAGATTTTTCTCTCTCAATTGATAAGCCATATTAGCATCAAATCCATCTGGAAATCATATTAAAGCTAGCCCTGGTGGAGGTTGTATTGTTGTTGGAATAGAATTGTAAACATTATTAAATATAGTGCAATAATCACGAACTGTTTCATCGAGATATCTCCTTAGACTCTCATGTTCTGCCAAGATCTAAAGAGGGTTATTTTTTACTTCCCATCTTGAAAGGAAAATTTGGTGAAATTGTTCTAAATATGCAATACTACTTGTTGTCAATCCCCTAAACCATTTTCTAACTTCCCCGACCAAACTTTGTGCAAATTGCCTCATTTTCACATCATCGTCATCAACTTCTTCCAAATATGAGAAGTCATTAATCTTGTCTTTGTTTTTTTGTGATGTGATAGGCCCAGTGTTATCAAATTAGGGTATACATCATCCATAAGTACAGGGCATGGCATTCAGCTATGTTGGTAAAACCAGAGGAGCATAATGAGTTTCCATGACTCGAATATGAGAAGAGAATGAAACAGAAGTTGTGCTAGATGTTAGCGGTGGTAAAGAAGGTGGAATTATGACATGTTGAGTTGGTATAGAAGGAGTCCAGATGGTAGATGAAATGGGAACAATGGTGAAAAGAGAAACCACGGGAGGGGTTGATGATGAGGCAGAAGAAGAAAAAGTAGTTCATTGATCTGTAAATGGTTTTTGAGTGGCATGATTCAATTTAGTCACCAAATATTCAAGTATTTCAAACCATTTTATCACATCTTTATCAGAATTTGAAATGACAGGTTGAAGTGCTAAGATATAAGATTTCAAATATTTTCATCAAAGACTGGCTCAAGGACAAAGCTTTCTAATTTGTTTCTGAAAAGACTATGCTCAAAGGGTACGTAAAATTCAATATCCTCGACAATTATAAAATTCAATATCCTCGACAATTATAAAACTTTTTGGAAGGGAAATAACTCTTCGAAAAGAATTATTGCTTGCTTAGCTCTCTGTAAAACTCTTCTTCCCAATCAGCTTCTCATGATTATTCAAAATTTCAAGTGGGTTAGGATCTGGGTGGGATCTGGTGTAGATTTTCCTAGGATCCAGATCTTCAAATATATGATTTATAGATAGGTATATGTACAAATTTTGGGTAGAAAAATCAGCCTAAATAGCTTCTACTTCACTGCCACCCACAAGAAATAGCTTTGGAGCTCTGAAATCAATATTACGAGGAAAATATTTTGTTTTTAGGTTAGTTCCCCAATATGGTCACCATAATTTTATCAATTCATATTTTTCCTAGGATGAGCAAGAAAACTACAAATATAACCACAAAACCACTTTTAAAGTTGGGATCTATCCCTTCCAGCTTCAAAGAGGGATCTCTCTATATGATTTAGATTTTCTGCTTCATATTTTAGGCTAGCTATTTGATTTTGAGATAGGTTTTTTTCAAAGGTTTGGTTGAAAGATGCTAGAAAATTCCATTGGGCATGGAGTAATGAACCTTTGGGTAATCAATCACAAAATGACAGAGTAGCTGTAACAAGGCAGGATAGGAAAACTTTTGGATCTTATAGAGTGTCTCTGGGGTGAATAGGATGAATATGATTAAATTTCAATCAAATATAGAGCATACTGAGATGAATTATATATTTAACATCATAAAAAAAACATGGACATTACTAACAATCCAGACCAAAGTACACTTAAGAAAATTCGGCCCTTAATCTTCTTGCAACAATAAAGAAGGAAAAATAAATGGAAACTAAAGATAGAAACAATTTAACATAATAAAGCACATCACCAATTGTCTGACATGGGAATCCTGGAACAAAACTCTCTGTATTTTTTTAAATTGACCACTTGAGTCCAATCCCTGACTTACATCAATGCAGATCCCTTTTCGTCATACATAATCCAACCTTGTTTACATACTCATAAACTATTTATATAGTGCTTTACATAACGATTTTACAAAATAATAGTCATTACATAATTAAAAAAACAAATATATTTTAAGTATTTCTCAAGTTCATGTATGCAAAAATAAGCTTAAAAAATATTATGTATGCCCTAGAATAAATATGGGAAAATATTCTTGCATCTGGGAAAAAGAAATATCTGGTCAAATACTTCCCTTGAAAGTAGAACATGTTCCTAACTAAAATTTTAGATTTCTACTATCATAACAGGTCCCTCTATAATAATCCATCAAAATTGCTCCTTCACTCTTCTTAATTCTGATGGAAAATCCTTAGCCTCTAAATCTCAAAGTTGGTTCAAAAATGTCAATCATTTGCCTTTAAAACTGGAGTGCCTTTAGTTTTTTTCCACACAAATTGTCGACTGTCCTTTCAAACTACCATTCCCCTTTTTCCTGTGTTTCAACAGCTGCTAGCCCATTCATCTTCTAACACTTCCACATATTACACTATTGGATAATTTTCCACCTTGTTTCATCCTTATTGTTCCATTAATACTCTTTAACTCCTTGCACATTTTTCCTTTGGATTTGGTTCTTTTGTATAATCGAGCTAGTGATTCTTAGGTCAATCCTATTGGCACCCCTTTATAACGTGATTTATCATGAATTTTGATTTGTCCTGTCTCCTTTTAATTTAGCCCTTCCTCAATTTATTTGCATAGGACCAAGGGTTGTGAACATCGGCTTAGCCTTGAGGTGCTAAGGCATTTAGGCTCCTGTCGGGAGTGATTTTCCTTTGATACATGCTTAGCCCTTGATTCTTTAAGTTTTAATGACCGCATGTTAGCCCTTCTATCAGAGCTTCCTCTGATTAGAACTTTTTCAAGTGGTACACATTACAAAACACTGATATCCTTCAACCTCTGATTTGTGAACTCCAATCATGACGTCATCACCGCCACATGGCACATTGTGAGTGGAGACACATGTCACCCTATTCCCCCTTAGGACCCCTCAAAACACTGAAACTTCTTATCACATGTTTGTTGTACCGCCATGTCATGCTGACGTTAGATGACATGTGGCCTTATTGAAACCAATCATATTCCACCATGTGTCCCTTATCAGAACCAATAATATTGCACCATGCATCCTGCCAGAGGAGAGAGAAAAGGCATGTCTTGCTTTGATTTTGCGATGAATTTCCTTTGTAAATTTGTTTCGGCATTTCCCAACGATTTAACACTATTGCACTTTTTCTCGTCATAACTTTGCATATTGCAATCTTCTAAAGTGTTCACTCCTCTGATTCGTCGATTGTCGACATGCGATATGTGATGTGCCTTATACCACTTCCGATTGCCGATATGCAAGACCTTCCGACATGTGATCGTCGATTTTCCCTAATGCTTCCATGTGTGCTTGACCTCTAATTATCGATTGTCGATATCGCTTTGGACCTCCAATAGGCCTTCCTTTCAAAGGCTTCAAACTCTTAAAATTCCACAGGCCATATCTTTTGATCCATAAGTCCACTTTTGTACTTCCACATACCATTGGAAAGCATGTTCAAAGCACTTTCTGGTGGATAGGGTACGATGTAGACTTTGAGTCCTTGTTCTACTTCGAAAATGATTGAAAACCTCTCTGCTTATTTTCTCCTTGGATAGCATAAATCACACACACAATGATGATCCTCTACATGGAACCTGCAGCTACAATAGGAATCCTTCTGAACCATGCACTGTAGCACACATTCTTGCTAGTTTGATTGACATCAATGCCAACATTCACTCATGATAAGATTCTCATGGAAAATCACTAGTGACCCCTTAGGGACCTTACAGTTCAAATCAAGACTAATAGGACCCCTTTTGACACACATATTTTCAATGACTTGAACAATTTTGAGACCTTAGTACAAAAATAATTTAGACTATAATACATGGTAAATTTATAAGCTAAAGTTTACAAGTAGATTCCCAAAATAAATAACTGGATAGATAGACTTTGATTACCTATATTATAGGACCCTAACATAACACATGAAGCAACACCCCATTGTTTGACCTCCTACTAGTTCCTCCATCAGTTGGAACTAGTTTAACTGACTTTAACTCAGTGAAACTGAATTAATTAATTATAATGTAAATAAACTCAAATAGGGATCCTATAAAGTAGGAGACACTCTACATGGTTCAAGTTAGACCCTCAACTCAAATTAACTAAGCCAATTAATTCAAATTAACTTAGTTAACTCGTACACGTTGTCTTTTGATATGGAATTACAATTTTCTCCTAATTTAATTCAAGGGAAAATTAAATCAGGATTTTCTTATTGCATTTTCAACACACCCTCTCAATAGGAAAGGGATTATCAGATACCCCAATATTGCCTCTATGGAACTCTAATTTTCCTCTTGACAGTTGATCTATTTTTGTATGATTAGTTTTGTTGTGCTAATAACAATTACATATTTATAAACATGTGCATGCTTATTGCTTCTTGTGTTGAGGTTTCCTTAGTTGTTTATGCATACAATCAGGTAAATTTCCTTAAGTTTAAAATACATTCATGAGAAAATTAGCTTCAAAAAACAATACTGAACAACAAACATTCACAGTTCAGCAAACCATCAAAGTGACACATTAACACAATGTTTTGATGAAGGAGTTCACCCCTCCTGGGGCTACATCTCCTTGGTCCAGCTTCCATGGCTTGAGCCTCTATATTAGTTCAATGTGGAAAAAATATTATTTACAAAACTCTATGGCTCTTAGTACCTACACTAATGTGTTCAAAATGTCCAAATTAGCCAAGAACACCTCTTTCTCAGCTCAATTTGGTCGAAAATTGACTTCTCTAAAGCTCAATCGGCCTTTTCCTAAATTTTCTCCTCTAAATCTGGAACATATCTAGTTAGCGCCGGTAAAATTGGTGGCAAGCCCAAATTTAGGGGCACCACCGAATTTACTACCAGTTTAAACTCATACTTAATTAAGGATTAACTGCGCTTAATTAATTTCAAAACCGGATTAATGCTAACAACACCGTAACCTTTAGCGACGATGATGGCTTGTTCACATGGAACGGTTAAGCTACATTAAACGTTGTGGTTAGGGTTTGTCGGAGTCGACTAACTGTTAGGAATTATGCATCATCATTCACATGCTAACAGTTAGAGCTTTGGTTTGGATATTTGTTGGGTTAACTGACTGTTGGAGGTTGTGTTCACATGTGAGTTCTTAACTGTCGAAGTGGAGGGTTATGTAGCTATCGGGGTTAAAAAATTGTGACCGCTTATGGTTTGAAATGTTGTGTTCACATGGAGGGGAGGGTTGGCCTATGGGCTGGCCCTCTCCTAACCACCAACCCCAATTCCAGTACAACTTAAATATATGTCGCGAAAACAATGGTTAAGTGACATGGTGTAGAGTGGACGATTAAGGCATAGAGTTTGCAGGCGATAGGTCATGGGTTCAACCCCAACTTCTGCCAATAAATTTTGTTCAAACAAATATATCCAATCCAACCCTTGGGAGGTGCCATGTGGTGGCCTTAGGGCTTGCCATGTGGCATTCTTTCGTTGGTCTAAAATCAAACCAATAAAAACGTGACAACTCACCATTGTACAACCCAACCAAACGCTAACACTTGTCCATCCTTGATTCTTTGTTGACCAATCATTGACCATGCCTAGTCACCTACCACATCAATAGTATGGACTATTGACAGTGCAGTGACTAGGCTTCTTTTTTTTAATTTTGCATGTTTAGCGAAGTGATCAGAACATAATAACTTTTTCATATGAACTCGGTCTTCGACGAAATTAGTTCTGTTAGGATCATTTTTTCGAGATGGATGCGGTCCTTCAGGTTTCCAGCCAATCTGAGAAATTTGGTTTTTGAGCTAAATACTGAGCACCTGATCATTCTTCCCCACTAGAAGCCTTTTGGGCCCCAAAAGATACTATCAATTGTTTAGCAGGTGAGGGTACAACTCCCTCACCTTCTCAGTCTGCAACCATTTGGCTGAGAAGCCTTTTGTCCCTTGAGTCCCACTCTAAGGTATTTGACATCCCCTCTCTTTGAAGTTTTGGTTCTTTTGTCAAGTATGAGATCTTGCTAAAGCTCATCTAGATATTCTGGCAAGAAATAATCTATTAATGGCAGTTGAACATGCTCTCCTTGGTCATCAACAAAAGGAGGCTCAAACAATCTCAAATTCTCAACATTAACAACAGAGTATATTTGCATATAAGGAGGAAAATCAAGCTTAAATGCATTTTTACCAATCCTTTCCAGAATTTTAAAAGGACCATAACATATTGGTTTAAGCTTTTTACCTTCCCCTTGAAGTCTCTCTTTGCTAATATATATCCAAACATTGTCGCCAACTTGAAATTTGTGATCAACCCGGTATTTTCCATGCCTTGCCTTGTAGTTGCTTTGACTTTTCTCAAGTTGTTCTTGCATTGTGTGATGTATCAACTGAATTTTCTCTATGATCTTCCTTTTCTTATCGATGTCACTGTGACCATCGATGATGACATCTTTCTCAAATATGAAGTCCAATGGCGATCTTGGCACATACCCATAACATGCCTCAAATGGCGATGTGTTTGTGGAAGAACTCTTTGCCCTGTTGTATGTAATGCAACTATTCATCCCACAACTTGGGATGTTTGCTGCAATATCCTCTAAGAAGATAAATAACTATTCTATTGACCACCTCAGTTTTTCCATCTGTTTGTGGGTGAAAGTTTGTACTTTTCTTCAATTTTGTGTCCATCATGTCCCACAAATTTGACCAAAGATTCCCAACAAATCGAGAATCTTGATCACTTGCAACAAAAGTAGGAAGACCAAAATGAAACCAAATTTTTTGGAAGAAAATATGAGTTGTTTGTTCAACTATAATTTGTTTTTTACATAGTGTTAGTATGCACATCTTGTTGAAACTTTCTACAACTACATACAAGTAAGCATTACCTTTCCTTGACAATGGAAGACCTCCTACAAAATCCATTGAGATACTCTCCCATGGACGTGAAGGTACCAGAAGTGGAGTGTATAAACCAAGTCTCCTATTGCTAGGATTACTTGTAGCAGATAAAGAACATCCTCTTATGAAACGAGAAACATTATCCAACATGTGTGGCCAATAACAATACCTTTGAATATTCGCTATTGTCTTGCCTACACCAAAGTGTCTAGCAATCAATGAAGTGTATGCCTCCCTTATGATATTGTTTCTTTCTCCGTATGGAATACACAACTTGCCCAAGTGATACAACAAATTGTTATGTGCATGATAATCCAACTCTTCAATTTGGTTTCCTTGACTAAAGCTTTCATATATTTCTTGAAAGTCTCTATCATTTGCATATTGTTCTATGTAACTTTCATGCAAAACATAATTATGCTTGAGTATAATAGATGAATTTACAATAGGTCTTGAAAACATATGAGTTACCTTATTGTAGATTCTATTTTTATATCTGATAACCAAATGAAATTGTTGTAGAAAACCCATCCATCTGAAATGTCGTGACTGCTACAAATTTGACTGTGACTGTAAATACTGCAATGGTTGATGGTCAGTATGGATGATGGTCTCCTTCCCCATCAAATAGTGCTTCCATTTCTTAACACTTTGTACCAATGCATAAATTTCTTTGTCATATGTGGGATAGTTAGTTACAACTCCATTAAATATTGTAGGTTTTAACCCTGTACAGAAATTACCTGCATACGAATTCTAAATCACAGGAAAAATAAAAATGCGAGAGAATAACACATAAAACACATATACACAGAGATTTCCCACTAGATCCCAAAACCGGGACTACCAGCTTGAATTTTTTCATTATATTCCTTTCAATGTTACAATACATATTTATACATGCCGAAGCATCCAATACCATGGACCGAAAACCATCGCGTCCAAAACCATGGACCGAAAAACCATAGGTAGGTTCGCCCAACCTAATATAGGTTAGTCGTGGAAAGAATATAACACAACCCAACAGAATCTTGCCATGCAAATGGATACCTTTCATATCAAAAGAAAACAAGAGGAAGTAGAGAGGGCTTTGGCCATCTTTTGTCTGAGGTGCACCAGAAGGAATCCTAGGAATGAATGTCCATTGAACTCTGTAGAAGTGTGTTCAGTTTGTGCAGAAGACCATTCTACGAATCAGTGCCTTTCCTTGCCCAGACTTAAAGCTACATATCAGGGGGCTGAAGGGGCCACTAAGCCACTTTATTTCATGAACCAAAGGAGGCCACATGGGCCTAGACCTTACTAGCAGGGGATGCAAGGGACATCCCAGACATATTACAACCCCAATCAAGCCACTTCCATGCCTTCTTGGGGCCCCCCTGCTCATCCTTCCTGGTCCACACCCCTTCCTTGGTCATATCCATCTCAATACCATGCTCAACCAACTACTCATTCATTTCACTCTTATGCTCAGCCACAACCTTAGTGGAATGCATCTCATCAGGGGTGGAGGCCCCAGTACAACTCTCCTCTCGCTCTTTTGCCTCCACCACCTACTCAACCACAACCATTGCCTCCTGCTCCACCAAGGAAACTTCAAATACTTGCTCAACCGAACCCGAACCCAAATAAAAGATAGGCCCAACAGGTATATAGCGGGGAAACATCATGCCCGACCTATGTTGTGGAGATTTAGGAGATTAACCTATGATCTGGGAAGGTTAGGAAGAAAAAGAGGAAAGTGAACCACAAGCCATTCCATCCTTTCTTGAGAGATTATTTGGAATAACATAACCTACCCGAGAAGAAACTGAAATTCTGGGAGAATCAAAATATTTATGTGTAAAAATACCACTTCTCCAAGCCATAAAGGATGTGCCTATATACAACAAGATGATTAAGGAGAAGTGGTTCAAGCACCTAGGTAGGCGCAGGAGAGATGCTCCAACTATTAATGTCATAGGACAACTGTCTGACCTAATGTTGGGGCAGGTAATATGTCCGAAATATTTAGACCTTGGAAGTTCTGTAGTCGATGTCCACATCAATGGAACCATAATCCCCCATACCTCGATTGATCTAGGGGATACCATTAACGTGATGACTAAGGACACTATGCTCAAGATCAACCTTTAGGGCTCCCTGAGAAAGACCACAACAATACTACAGTTAGCAGACCGCTCCACCATGACCCTTGAAGGGATTGTGGAAGATGTAATGGTCTCCATCGATTCTTGGGAGTACTGCTGATTTCCTGGTTCTCCAACCAAAGGCAAAGCTCACTGGGTATCCTCTCATCAGTTGTCAAGAATGGGCATATGTCCAAGCAGCTAGTCCTATATCCTCCTACCAAACCTTTGTTAGAATAATATTTACCTCTCTGGTTGGAGGAGGAAGATGAGGATGAAGTCTATTCCGCACCACTGTGTGCAGTGGAAGCTACCATTGGGGGGGGGGGCATAAATCGAGGATGATCTTATGGAAAACTTGATTCAGAATCCACCCCCTAGTGTGTTTCCATTAGAAGAGCTGGTGGAAGGAACCCAAGCCAATCCGTTAGTTGATTTCTATGTGGCTGACCCAACCTCTCTCCGAGCTAAGAATGTGGAATTCGGCCCTGAAAGAACCTTGAAGATCAACTCATCCATATCCACCTCTCAGGAGAAATAACTGTGTAGCTTATTGAGAAACCACTTGGATGCCTTTTCTTGGAGCTATAAGGAGATGAAGGGAGTGCACACTTCAGTCTGTACTGATCACATTTACATTAAGGAAGATTGCAAACCAATGAGGTAGCCTCAAAGGAGGATGAATCCAGCCCTTAAGGACATTATCAAAGAAGTGTATAAATTTTGAATAATTTAACACATATTCAACAGAGATTATCCTGATCATGTACTATTGCAGAAAACATACACAATACATAAGCTCCTCTACGTTGATCATCAATATAGCAGCATCAATAACAATAAAACATCAAGAGCATTCACACATTAACACAGTATGTATCACGGGGAAAGAATTTCGCTAAAAACCCCAACTATCTGTATATTAATGATTGAGTCATGTAACATTACACAGCATAATACTTCTCACAAGTATCTCCACCTGTGTTACACACAATACAACTCAGATCTGAATCAATCACTGGCTCAAATCTCTTCCACTGCTTGCCTGCCTCCGTTGCTCAATACCTGCACAAGAACCGGTGATAATACCAAGGCAGCCACATCTTTCCTTGGCTAAATCATGTGAGAACAAGCTACAATACGTGCAAACTCATTGGCATACTCAATCCCCTGATTTGTGCAAGATCTGGTGCACAACTATAGTCACAACTGATAGCAATCTGATTTTCTAACACCTGTCCCTGCTGAACTGAACATGCACTGACATGCAACTGAGTTAACTGATGTATTCATTAGTTGTATTATGAGTTAATAACTTGTGAATTAATTAATAACTAATTCACCCAACTCATCTCTAGTCTATTTGCCAGTTAGACTAAATACAACCAGTTTAACAAAGCTAAACTGAACACAACTCCATCAACTGCACCTCCAGTCCACTAAACTCAACTCACTTGAGTTCTAACTGAAGTCATGCATGCAAATATTCAACTAACCCATAAGAACCACGTATTTCCTTCATGCAATTGCATGTGCCACATCCGTAGCTCGAACTGAAGTGCTCCAAGAGAATAAGATTAAGTTTATAGTCCAAATATTATTGTGAGATAATAATATTTGACTTTTCTATTTTTGACAGCCAGTCTAAAAATAGACTTGATCACTCACACTGTTATCACTCACACTTTCATCAAAAATAGAAGTCCATCTATTTTTCCAACTTGATCAATCATCCATAAACAGCAACCTGCAATCCATAGACATGATCCATATGTCTAAAAATAGACATAGTCTAAAAATAGACTTGCGCCAAATAGCCTGCGGGCCCACTTAGTGAAGGCGACTCTTTTCACTAAGCTCCATCATCTTGTTGCAATCTCAACACTCCCTCTCGACAAGATATGGATTATCAGCAACCCCTATCCTGCCTCGGTGGTACTCGAATTTGCTCCTGGTGAGAGCCTTCGTCAGAATATCAGCATCCTGATTCTCCATTGGAATGTACGAAAGTAACATGATCCTCCGCTGCAAACAATCTCTGATATGATGGTACCTGATGTCAATATGTTTAGATCTATCATGAAATACAGGATTAGCCGAGAGTTTAATGCAACTCTGGTTATCACAGTAAATCACAGTAGGATCCAAATGAAAACCGAACAAACCAACTAGGATCTTCCTCATCCATATAGCCTCGCATGCAGCCAAACTTGCTGCCATATACTCGGCCTCCGCTGAACTGAGTGCCACGGATCTCTGTTTCCTGCTGTACCAAGAAACTGCTGTTGATCCAATACTGAAGACCCCTCCTGATGTGCTCTTTCTGTCCGTTGGGCTCCCTGCCCAATCTGCATCCGTGAAGCCACATAGCTTCACCTCATCCTCCTGTCTGTACCACAAACCATATCCCGATGTGCCTCTCAAGTAGCGCAATACATGCTTGCCGCCTTCCAGAAGAGCTTGGTAGGCTTAACCATAGCTTGTGAAAGCTGGTTAACTGCATAGCATATATCAGGTTGTGTATTGACCAAATACATCAGCGACCCCACCAACTGTCAATAAATAGTGGCATCAACTTCTTCTCCCGAAGTGGCATCCTCCTTCCTCCAACCTCCAGGAAGAGGAGTATCAACAGGCTTGCAGCCATGCATGTTGAACTTCTGCAGTATCTCCCGAGCATACTTGCCCTGAGAAACAAATAGTCCACCACTGCGCTGCCATATTTCCAATCCTAGGAAATAGTGAAGGAGGCCCAAGTCCTTCATCTCAAACTCTGTAGCAAGATCCTTCTTGCATGACAGTATCAACAGCTCATCACCCGTTAGAATCAAATCATCAACATACAGTACAATGATAAGAAACTTACCCTCCACCACAATCTGGTATAGGTTAGGATCTGCCTCTCTCTTGGAGAATCCAAGTCCTGCGAAATAGCTGTCTATTCATGTGTACCAAGCACGTGGTGCTTGCTTCAACCCATACAGCACTCTCTTGAGCCTCCACACATGCGACTCGCTGCTGAAGACTTCAAAGCCTTCGGGTTGCTCAATGTACACCTCCTCCTCAATGACTCTATTGAGGAACTCAGTCTTCACATCCATCTAATGAATGTGCCATCCCATCTGCGCTGAGAGAGCAAGAATCGTCCGTATGGAAGAATACCTTGCGACAGGTGCAAAGGTCTCCTCATAATCGATCCCCTCAATCTGTGAAAAGCCTCGGGCAACAAATCTTACCTTGTACTTCTCCACACTCCCGTCAGCTGGCTGCTTAACTTTGTAGATCCATCTCGAACCCACCACTGATTTTCCTTCCGGTCTAGGAACAATCTCCCATGCACTGTTTCTGAC